>OMKL01044834.1:0-31311 GCA_900302295.1 Parasudis fraserbrunneri
CAGGGGAAACATAGTCCCAGCTGTCCGCCACTCCCCTCACCCTTTATTTATTGTTTACAAATGGGCTGGGATCAATAGTTTTAATCTAGAGTTAAATGTATTGACTTTGCCCGGTCTCCTCACACCTGGCCATTGACTTTCCCCTTTACTTCACACAGCTCAGTGGACGGACAGATCCATTGACCCCCACCGTCACCACTCCAGCCTGGGGGTCTCACCTGGGAGGAGTTAAGGTTAATAGTTTTAGAGATACGGAGCCACTTTCCACACCTGGGGGATGAACCCTATCAGGAGGACAGAGTTTTCAGTTACCTGCTGACCAGTTTGCTATATGAACAAACATCGTTCTGTGATGACACAGCTTCTTTTTCTGGCGTGGCTTAAGAGAGGGGCCAAAACTCAGTTGGTACTGCTGTAAGAGGTCATTGAAGGGGAGGATGGAGAAAGAGATGGCTTTCATGACAGGTGTGGAGATTGAGGCTGAGCCCATGACCCAGGCAGCCTCACGACAGCTCTATAATGGTACTTTAGTACCATGGACATTGGACACACACGGCCATATGCTCCGGCTCCAGCCATAAACAGAGCCTGAGGGGTAGAGGATAGATGGAGATATGAGGCCTGGGGAGAGCCAAGCTCCCTTTACAAACCTCTCTTTAAACACCTTGCCTATGTCTGTACCTACACTAGGTTAACTACCACACTGGAACAGCACACTGCATCATACTATGTCTTAGAGATCGATGCCACTTACATGAAAGCTGTGGCTTTATGAGAATTTGCTCACTGTGAGTTTGTGCGGCATGTGCATTGTTGTGTGTAGGCCACACATGGAGAGACAGGAAAACTCTCTCTTACACACGCACACACACAAACATTGCAAACCTCAGAGGTGCTGGACAAGAATTTTAATCAAAATGGAAAGTAGAATTGGCATACATGGTGTATTTTATTAACTATTTTCTTACATATATTAAAACAAATTCCTCTATACTCTGTATTTGGCAAATAAAGTGATTCTGATTCAAATGATAGCCAAACATGCAAAACCTAAACTCAGCTCAAAATCCAATGTTCTGTGGGATGCCATCCTATCCTATGTCAGTAGGTCTACTGGCCACTCCAAACACCTCAAACTGAACCCCAAGCATGGATTTTTTGGTGAACCAATTATAGAAATATACACATGAATTATTTAGGGCTAGATTCAGATTCCAGTGTAGCTCTAAATTTTCTCACTGTAACTTAAAATAAAAAAAAGTCTGTATTACACCACCTGTGTTTACAAACACCCGTGTGACTGGAATTTTGATAAGTGAAAATGCTGGTGTAACAGTTCCCATTGAAACTGGAGTCATCTGGGTTCCAGAACATTACCTATGGTAGAATTCTGAGAAAACATTTAAAACATAAAAAAAAACGTAATCATAAATAAAAACAACTCTTGAACTCGGTCAGTCAATTTGTTAGTGGAAAAAATTGCTTAAAAAAACAAACATAAACAAAGCCGGTATTGAGGTGACTGTGACAGCACAGGGGGGCCTATACTACAATTCTCACTTGGGACTTTGAGGCACAGGGATGCGTGTGTTTTTATCATAGGAAACACTTTTATCATACACACATTAACTGTGACATCAACATTCAAAAAAGCACTTAATCAGCAAATAATTAATTGACTGACAATATTCATTATCTATTATGTAAAGGTTTCTGATAATGACATGATAATCTAAAAATGCAGTGTCATCATAATGGTAATTAATGGAGTGGAACAATGGCCAAAGTACTTGGCATAGCCTGCACAATAACTGACATCTAATTACACTGAGTGAATTTTTCCATCATTCTAGCCCAAACACCCTGGCCTATACAGAACAGCTTTGGGCAGAGACTGCAAGCAAGGAGGACAACACAATATCGACCTGTGTCTAAGTCTACAAACTCCTGTTTCTCATTCTGAGAATACCTAACAGTGCAGCTGTGCATTGAACTTTTGGAAGCGCCACTAAGCTTTAACGTGGAGCAGGGCCCCATCTAGTGGGGGCAGAGGTGAACTACTCTGAATGAACATGCCCTCCTACGGTAACGTCACTCACCGTAAAGCTGTCCTCTGCTTTGAAGTGGCTATCCACATAGATGCAGACCCTGTCAAAGTCTCTCATTTCCTCGCTCGACTCAATGCTCCTGCAGGCAAGAGAGTGTAGGAAACACTTGGAAACGTGTCATGATAATGGATTCTATGATGTAAACATAAAAGAGTTTTTATAGCCCAGATAGTGTAGAAGGTGTTCTAATTGTTTTTTTTATGTAACTATTCAGTAGAGCTTAACACAAAAGTTCTATTTCACGATAATATCTCACTTGATATTCGCTAATAAAACGATAGGCTACTTAGTTATTACAATGTTATTACAAAATGATTCATTTTACATTAATGTGAGGATTCATTTGAGTAAGCAGTTCCACATAGGTTAATTACAAGAAAGTATGACATACAACTAATACCGATAATGACAATTAAAAAGTTTGTCATAAGATATAACATTTGCAGATGGGGCAGGACGACTTTATTATGCAACACTGACGATTAAAGGGTCAGTGCCAGCCCTATTTCCTTCTTACCAATAATGTGATTGGTAGGGTCCTATCTCAGTACAATCCATGCTGTTTTATGGCAAACTATGGAGGAGCTGGGTATCTAGTATGAAGCTGAGCATTGACTGTGCTGAGAGGATTCTACCTTTTGACAACATCATCGATCAGCATGAAATAGGACTAGGTGTCAAACATTCTGACCTTACCCTTTAAGATCAAAATACTTACCAAAAGAAGTTTTCCGCATGCCCCATGTTGAGCATATAATCCTTCCCTCCCACCTCCTGGAAATGCAGGGCAATGAACCGCGGCTTGCAGCTCTGGACAGTCTGTTGTGAAACAGAGAAAATCAGGTTCCACTGGATCTAACCATTTTTATGTAATTAATTGATATTTAGAAGCACAGATGGACAGCAAAGTAGTCTGTTCCAGGGTCACTAATTCATTTGAGGTTGTGGTGCGCTCTTTCACTACGAATGAGTGGTGTCAGGCATCTCAACACTGAAAGGGTGCATCTGTAACATGGTTGAAGACTAATAAGCAATCAAGCAGAGGGTATTTTTACAATAGAAGATATTTTTTATTCATGGAGAAGCAGGTAAATGCAGTATCAAACAAATAGAATCTGGAGGGACCTCTTTTCATCTAGTGCTTAAATGTGATGTGACTTTATGTTGAGTAAAATTATACTATATATATCTCTGCCAAAAAGGCTGGGAATCTAACAGTGAGTGGTTGCCATGGTAACAAAGTGACAGTCACTCTGTGACAGAAACCACTGGATGGCGCATGTGTAGAAGGTGGTCTATGAGGGGAAACGGGCATTTTCCTTTTTGACCAGATTAACGATTCTGTGTTGTGAGTAATTTATCAGTGACTTCAAATATGAAAGAAAAATAATGATATATATATGACAGATTCTTAGAAATGGATGACTCCCCATTCCATGAGATAGGGATCAGGTCTTGTTAGTCCCCATTATCAAGATGGCGACAGAATGAACATCTCTTTAGACAGACTCTGGCCCTTGTACTTATGAAAAGGGTTCTAATAATAGGGCCAAATCTATTGTGGACATCAAGGATGGAGCCCAAACTCACCATGTAAAATTCTCGTAGCCACTCACTCTGAATTTCACCCAGCTGTAGAGTGAGAAAAAGAGATATCACTTCAGACATGTCTATTTCTATTTAACAAACAAAACAAAAAAACTGTCTTAAACAGTAATTGATCAAACAGGGAGGGACAGTATACCAACAACACATACATGTTCCTTAACCTTTTCAACCCTCTTTTGCCATGGGACCCAGGATAATATAAACATACTATGACTCTTGTCATGCGGGGACCTAAAAGAAACACACCAGCTGTGACTCATGTTGGGTCCCGACCCAGTTAAAGAAACGGACTAGAGGGGACAATTTGGCTGAGATCAATGAGGAATCATCATTTGAATAGGTGTAGCTGTGGCATAATGCTGCCACCTTTCCACTAATCAGTCCTAAAGGGGTATTTAAAATGCATGACCACTTGACAATGGAGTGTATGAAACCTGCATGAAAGCAGGCAGATAAACCTTACACATCCCTGTCTGTCAAACGAGAGCTTGGGGTCCACTGAGCAGGCTTATAACCCTGTTAGGAATAACAGGTAAGATGAACCACAACAAAAGCTTTTCTGACCATATCAGGGATAACGTGTGTGGACTTTCAACTACTTCACTACATACACAGGACTATGTTGTGTAATAGGAGCATGTCTACAATTTCTCCTTGAACTAAGTTGTAGTATTTCTGGTATTTGAATGAATCATATCCTGGAAGTCCCTGTGGATAGGCGGGCATGTAGAGTCCTGTGCTATCTACTGAGGTTGGGAAGTATGTGGAGTCAGCCTCCTCCTGGGCCAGGTACAAACCAGCAGAGCAGTGGCTTTGCATAGTATATTTGCATGGCAGAGTGGCTGGCTACTGCTCAGGGCATGGATGCAACAGGGCATCTCATGTATAACTCTGGTGTCTGACACCGACAAATCATGTAGGGCTGGGCATTGTTAAAAAATGATCTACATCAATACTGTTATCGATATCTTGCATTCAATACAGATACCATAAGCGGGGGCATAAAGCAAGGGATTCTAGGACTTGTGAAGATGATGTGTCTCTCAGCCCCCATCTCCTCCCATCTGTGATCCATACGCACACACCTTCAGACAATCTAAGAAATTAATTGATGAAATGATTATACAGGTGCATCCATCGTGTAATAAGAGCAGCACTAATTTGCTGTTATTACCACATCTTCAAGAATTGCCTCACTTTGTCATAAGAGGACAATTTTACTTCAGCTTCAATAGTCTGCACAGGAAAACTCACCTTTTTTAACTTTTAAAACAACCTTATAAAACAAACCTTTTAGTTCAGACCCTCTGAGGGCCCTCACCCAGCTTGGGGCCCTAGGCGGTCAGTTTCACTATTCCGCTATGCCCCTGACAATGAGAGTACTTTTGTCAATACTGTGCGCATGGTGCAGGTACTGAAAATGCTTGCTGATGAAGGCAGGCCTTCCGGCTTCAAGGCAATAGCTAAAAGCCAACATGTACCCAAAGAGCTTTGTGTTGATTTGTCAACCAAGTCATGTTGGATACAATAATGCTGGTAGTGATTGGCAGTGAAAAAAGCATTTTTTTGATAACTGAACCATTGCACTCAATAAATGTTTAGACATTTTTTGGACAGCCCATGTATTTACAGTTGTAAAGTTAATCCAAATCACTTGGAGTGTGAATGTGATATATCACAAGAAAGTACTCAAGCTCTACTGTATTCAACTATGATTGAACACAACACTCTAACTTACCACCTTCAGATAATTAAGTTTGAAAATATTGTTCCTCTGAAAAGTTAAAACAGAGTTATATGGTTCTTCATCTAAGGTACTCAATTACAGTATTGAAAATTGGTATTGCTTGTCTCAACATTTTTCAATACCAGGTAGAATTGATTTGATTCAATCAATACCTTGATGGTATTCATTTTCAATTCCAAGCCCACGTGGTACCATCTTTATTGTGGCCCATATGTCACAATAACATTGTATCGTATCGTATGGTATCTCTGATCATTGAAGTCTCTGGTTATTCCCACCCCTAATAATCAGTTACACATTTTCACTTAGATAAAGGTTATACTTCAGAGGTATGATATTTAGACTAGGTCCACAAAATGACATCACAAAAAAACATAATACAGTTGCACTTGTTTTAATTTCAATTATGTTTCCTTGATGGAAAAAAACAACAAAGAGGATTACAGTCTGGGGTAACAAGACCAGGCATGCTGAGCAGAGGGGCACTAAGAGAGAGAGAGAGAGAGAGAGAGAGAGAGAGAGAGAGAGCGAGAGAGCATCTGCTTCACTAGGTGCACATGTGCTTTATCATGCCCTTCAGAAGAATAAAGTATAAACTGGATCCCACATGGTGATTCATTTGTCATTAGTATTCTGCCTTTTAATCTAAGTGAAGGAGAGGACAGTGTAATTGGTATCTCTGTGTGAATGGCAATGTTCTGCTCAAATTATAATAATCCTGTATTGTGGTATAATGACACTGTAATCTTATTTATCATCTTATCTTATAAGCTCATTTTCAATATAATGATAATATATAACCTCAAAGTTTTATCAAAATTGCAATATGGCCTTGTACAATTTCCAAATTGCAGGGGGCTGCAATATTTGATAAAGGCAAAATGTGTGTCAAAATACCATTCTAAATGAAATATCTGCAGGGCGTGCTGCAGAGAAGCCTTGGCCAACAAATAGTAGTCCATAGACTTAAGGAAAAAATTTTGTTTGGTGTACAGCCCTCTGCAAAAATCACATCATTTTTATATTTTTTTCAATGAAAAGGAAAATGATGAAGCAAAAATGTTAATTCCCTCTAATATAAATTATATTGCAACTGCAATATCTGTCAAAAGAATCGCAATATGATTTCCCCCCCAAATCATTCAGCTCTATTATGAGAGCTGTGCTCATCAATTTGTGTAAACTCACCAGGCAAGCTAAGCTTTTGAATGGTTCAACAATTTTCTGTATTAAAATGGTCATCAGCAGCAGTAGACATTATCTTCAAGACATGGTCATGTGGAAAAAAACTGCTACTGGTATGGTGACACTGTTTATTTTTCTGCCTAACCCCAATTTTAAAGTGCTTTTAAATTAGTCTTGTGATGTATTTATAGGGTTTTGCCCTTGTCCAGAGGGCTGGATGAATGTTTCAGTGTTTGTTTATACAAATCAGTGGGCCAAAATAAGTAGAAAAGCTTGCACCCCCCAGGGCAGATATCCATCTGTTTACAGATATCTCCCACAATGGGATCTAACATGTTTTCATTGGTGCCAGCTATGGCAACCGGAAACATGGTCCTAAGCCAAATTTCCATGAGTGTATAAGTTCCCTCCTCCTCCCAAGCAGTGGCTGAAAGCCTGAAAGTTCTCTGACAGCCAAGCCCAGCACAGTTGTTTACATATTACTACTCTATTACAGAAAATCCTCCTTGCCTGTTGAAATTGGGAATTATTGGGGTGAAATATGTCTGACCCACAATTAATCACTGAATGTCATGGAAGTTAAGAAAATTTAATGTGGACACATTTGGCCTACAGGAGGCAGACCTGAATACAAAGTTATGAAAACTGAATATAGACAAATGTATAAAAGCCTACGGGAGGTAGGTTTGTATACAAATCAAAACGTTCAAAGTGTCTGTCTGGACAGGAACTAAATATTTGGGAGAATATTCAAAAACAATGTATGGGTGTCAATGTCAATAAGCCAAAGATTCAGGATACTGAACAATATTGGATAAAGCCTTTGATTTAGTAGGCTATCTCTAAATACATTAGCAGGTAGGATGAGGTGTGAACCTGCGCCCATTCGCTCGGCAACACAAGTGTGTATTTTGCTCTTGCGGACTTCATTGCCTGGGCTTTTCTTTTTCAATTTCAACTGTCTCGTTGATTTTGCCCAACAGACGAGGATAAAAAAACGAGTAAGCTAAAACTACTACAACATACCTCTCTAGGCTACAGGACTTGCGGTCATAGACCCACAGACGCAAATTGCGCTACCGACAGCAACTGGTCATTGCGCGCGTGTCTAGGCGCCTTCTTTCGCGTACGACTTTGACACATTTATTTAAAAACCTACCTGATATCGACATCGACCTGTTATATACATCCAGAGCAAATCATAAAAGAGAGAATGACACACAAAGTAAAACTCATAATTTACTTGGGCCTGCCGATCAACTATTTCTCATGGAACCTCAATACGATTATGAGGTCCTAAACCATTTGGAACATGAGCCATAACTAGTTACAGTGTGCAACTGTAATTTTTTCTTCACATTGGGTTACTTACATTGTCAAATAGCGATCCAACATTCGCAGTGACAAGCAACACATCAGTGTACGTTTCCATGATAACATCGACTTCCAGAAATAGTCCAAGGAACTCCGCAGCGTTGGGAAATGACGTGCGTAGGCCTACTCTTCAAAGCTTACCGGGAGGGTATATATGTTGTATAAGCCTACATTGTAACTACACGCGCTGAAAATAAGTCAGTATTATATTGGCTACGTCTTGCTTTCGTTCCAACTTGTCCACTTCTTTAGATGGCGCGTTGTCGTCTTGTTCAGGTGCTACTAGAGCAGGGTTCGTCTCCATCGTCGAACAAGAAATGGGAAAATGAACGTGGATTTTCGTCGCTGTTCATGGTGGTTAATTGGACTAGGTTCTTAGAGGACTTAACGCTTGGACAGTGCATCTGCTGTCCGAATAGACGCCGAGGAACCAGATCAAGCAGTTGTAACCAATCTTGTGTTTTGAACTCTGGAGCTCCGCCCCATCGGTGTGTGCTGTCTGTCTGTTGTACCCTTCCTTGTCAAGTTTTAATACCGCATGTAGCAAACTTACTGGCACACGGTAGGCCGAAATCGCACAACACAGTTTGCCTAATTACAATTAAATAACACAGGCTATTATGGGTCCCATATATATCTCTGTGGCAGCTAAGATAAGTCAAGCCTTTCTGGGAAAATACTATACCCCAGGCCTACTTCAAATGAATTATAAATCAAGTGTAGGGTAGGCTATAGATAGAATTACCTCTCAAGAATGACACATTGTTTCCACTGCTTGTAGCTCCTGTTGCTCCATATCCAGTGTGTATCAATATAATACCAATAACATTTGAGTTTTAATTAGACTGACCCCATCTCACCATTATTTCACTCACTTACAGAGTTTGGATGTGGGATCATCATCACTATCACTATTTTCAGCAGCCCATTTTCTGCATAGGCTAGGCTACCCCACTTCAGCTTTACATTAAGTCCTGACCTGGCTACTTGGTCAGGGCAAGCAGAAACAAAAATTGTGTATAATAACTTCTTGAAAAGTTTCTTGACTTTTAATGACCTATGGTTTTTGTAATTGATATCCTCTACAACAATCGTTGCTATTTTCCAAACACAATCCTGCAGCTCAGAACACCAGAGTACACTTGTCTGTCTAAAGCCCTGTACCACAACAGCAGACTGGGCCCTAGCTGGGGGCAAAGCAAAGATGTCTGGAGGCCTAACTCTGGCTCTCCATAGTGCTGGCAGTGTGTTGGTCAGCCATGGCATGGTTTACACAACCAACCTTTTGAGGTCTTCTCCCTGCTTCCTCTTACTCCTCCTCTGAGCATTGTGTTCTTTCTTCACCCTTGTCAATGGGTCCATTTCAAGCCATTGCAACACACAGATGCGAAAGAATGTCGCCCTGTCCATCACCAGTTGAAAACAAAGCCACCCAAAGGGGAAAGCCCTCTGAAAGGCAAGTGAGGCAGTTTGTCGCAACCTGGATTTAGCTGGCTTCTGGATGAGGTCTCATGTGGCGACTGGTTATGTTTCACTTAAAAGACATCCCGGGTTGGACAACTTGTCCCTGAACACTTGGTCATCTCATAGATCAATACAGGATATGGAATGCTCAGTGGGATAGCTTTCAATCCTCACCGCAAACCCAGGTTGAGGCCCACTGCCCACTGCATGATAAATCAATTAGACAGGAGCTGTGCCCACTCTGGGCAACTGGGCTCCGAGTCCTGGCTCAGGAGCCAAGAAAAGCAGAACTGCTGACTACTTAGATGGGAAAATTACTTGAACTTGTGAAATTGTTCCTGAACTAACCGTTTATTGTTGGGAGGATATTCAGAACCACTGGGTTGACGTGGATAACTGGTGATAATGCAACACTATTATAAGATACTGTCAACAGAATGGCGTTAGTGATGCACACCAAGTGAACAAAATCATTTACTTAAGTAAATGTAAAAATGCCCTGAATGCACAAATCCTTCACATTTATACTTTTATTAGTACAGAAGTGTGTAAATGGACTATCCACATCTGCAGTTCTATTGTCAGACTAGTGTGCAGAAAACATTTACTAGTATTCTGGTGTTCTGAGACACTGGCAAAAACTCCTCCATTCAAAATTATCCAAGTGTTTATTTGCTATTAAATGTAAACTGTGTCAGCAATATCCCTAAAAGCACATTCAATATAATGTCCTATTTCAGTGTTGGGAATTCATTACAACTTCAATGTATTAATCTCTAATGGTCTAAAGGGGTTTGTGGTACTAACTGGTTTTAAGTTGAACGATAATGAAGTGATCAAATGCTCTATGATAACCCCATTCCATTAAAAATAACTGGTTGGCAAAGACGGAGGGGGAATAAGACACATAATTGATGAGTGGCAGTATAAAGTTCTCCAACATTGAAATACTCAAGTACCTCAAAACTGTATTTGAGTAAAAACACTTAGTTGATGTCCGCCCCGGTTGCTAATGTAATCTGGTCCTGTATAAAATGCAGTGCTGTTCACAAACCCCACCCGCACTGTCCCCGCGTTTGTACTGGCAAACGTTTAAACTGCTGGAACCAGTCTTGAAAGTGGCTCCAAAAGGCCACAATTGCCTGATTTTTCTCGCCTACAACTGAGGAATACTGAAAAGGATGAACATGTTTCGATTAGAATAAATGAATAAAATCAATACACATTCACAGATTGGGTCCCTTTCTTTAACTTTTATTTCAGTGAACAGATTTGACACTTTATCTAAATGACTATCCCTGATACAGCAAAGTCTAGTAGGATGAGAACCCAATTAGGGCGAAGATGGCAAAGGCGTTCCGCCATAACTACAGCCTAGCAGGGAGTCCAAAACTACACCTGTACCCTTTTCTCCTTGGTGCCTCTTAGAGGAAGATGCCAAGCAGGGCTGGGGGGGGGATTGTTAAAAGAAAAAAGAAAAGAAAAGATTGAGGTCACTTTGCAAATTTGGCAAGATGGTCCCAGCAATGAGCATGAATCCAATAAGAATATCATGAGAAGCTAGTTAGAAAGGGTATCCATGAAGTCAGTGTGAATGATTTTTTTTTTTTACCAGCTGCTCATAATATTGACACAGTATGACCATGTTTCAGTCTAGAAACCAATTTAGATGAAAATTATCTTAGGTCTCTACTTCTGTGGAGCCTTAGGAGACATTAATCAGAATTTCCCAGGCCAATGCTAGATAAGAACAGGATTGTATATACTTATTTTTTTAAATGTTAGCTGGGACAAGAAGATCTGCTACATTTCAACAACCCCAATCCCAGTTGCTGTGAGTGCACATTCTCCATATCATAACGTGAATAAGGTTTACACATTCCATGGAAAACAGCACAGAAATAAAAACAACATCCAGAGCTCATCTGTAAAGTAACTCATGTATTGTACACATGTTCGGATACATTTCTTACTGTAAAAACACAAAGCTTAAAATATAAGGCTTTTCCCCCTTAAAAATAAGCCCATGAAAATATCTGAAATTTAACAAAATGTGGCACCTTACCCATAGTCATATTGGGTACAAGCCAGCCATGCAACTCCCAAACGAGCCACAGGGTTTCCCTTCAGTACAAACTAGCTGTATCTACAGTACCTTTGTCATACCTCTCAGCTCATATCAGATCTGTAACTTTAACAACAAATACTAAACTGTCATACAGACGTTATAGTGAAACAGAACTTAAAAAAGGTTGAACAACCAAACAAATACAGGAACTCGGTGAGGAAGATAAATACATTTCGTCCCTCAAAAAGGCTGTCATCAAGACAGACAAAACACCATCTTTGCGCACAGCTCATAGTCACTCAAACACAAGCCGCTCCTCCTGTTAAACCTTCCTAACACTGAGGAGGCTCAGAAACGTCTGACAGCGATGAGAGCTGGACACGCAAGGCTGAGGCAGTGACCGAGGAAGCCAAATGGAGTGTTGTTGACATCAGAGAGGGAGTTTTCCAGACCACCGACTCCGGTAGGGGAGCGGAGACGACAGTGGACTCTTTCAGTTTTGGTCCCCGAGTGGATCTCTGAGCCGGTCGACGTCCAGACAGGTTTTCCTCAAGAGCGACTGCGATCCTCTTGGGTTCCCACCAGCATTTTGCTGTACAGCTTCTGCTGCTCTTCTTTAAAGGTGTCTTTTACCTTCCCTCGCTTCAAACCACCATCCCTAGAAAACAAAGAGGGAAAAAATATAAGTCAACACAATATTCAAGGACAACGGGTCTGTTTAGTGAAGTAAACGACGCAGCCCTGACAAGACCTACAGGTTAGAGATGGATGATGGATACTGTTTTGATCCACGAGAGGAAATTTAGTTATCACACAGCAGCTAGCATACATGAGGTGAGACAGAAGCCGTAAAGAGGCCAGACAGATGGAAATTTAGCCATAAGAAAGGTCATTAGTGGGAGGCAACAATTAGAAATGTAGAATCAAAATCAGTGTTGCTGTTATGTAGTAGAGCTGCTGCTACCGATTATTTAAGCAATCGATTCATCCAACGATCATTTTATCATATATCAGTGCATCTAAATGACTAATTTTCATCCCAAAAAACCCAGACAATTAACATTAGTGCTTCTGCATGAAATTATTCCTCCTCTTTTGTATTTCCATCAGACCAAACACTTTGGAACATTTAACTGCAACCAGTGAAATGTTTGGAAGCATTGATGCAATCATTTTAATTTATAATTTTTTGTAATTGATTTATTTGATTCAGTAGATGACACCCCTACTGCATAGCGTAATACTAATGGAGCCATGTCTACCCCAATTTTCTGTACGGGATGGTTGCCATGTCTTAAGCCACTGATAATGGTGAAAATGCGTAAATGACCAGTGGTCAGAAGGAGTTAGGGGTTGGTCTGCCTCAGCCGGTCCGGGCAGTTTTTTTGTGCCTGACGGATGATTTAACACACTGAATTGGCATCGGCGGTCCATCGGCCCTGGGCAAACGCTGGCTAGCTTGCTAGCTTTTCACAGAGACTTAAAATGTGTCCATTGCACGTCTCCACCATAAGTGTTGAGTTTGATATGTCTTTATAAAAGATGAGTTCAGACATTGTCTTGATTATAACTGTTTCTACCAAATTCTCCCATCATGAATAACCATGAGCACTCTGAACAGCGAGTTTTTGCCATTACTCACCATAGCAGGTCCACCAGTCCTCCTTGCCTGGCAATAGCTGCCTTAACACGATTGGCAAACTGTACAGCATCCTCTCCCTCCTGTTCACAAAAAGACAAGTCATGAATGAAAAGTAGATACATAATTGGACCAGGCTAACTCTAAATATAAAGAAACAATGGAAATTATTCAAAATCTTTTGGAGGAGCCATTGCATGGAATATACATGACTCATAACAAACGCTACATCAGGAAAGAAGAAACCGTGCATGCCTAAATATGGGGCCTTGTGAGAACAGAGCGATCTTATAGCCTTCTCCTTTGGTTCATGAGCTATTTCCATCCCAAGTGGAAACTGTGATCAAAAAGAACACCTCAGAGGATAGACTGGATCACAGCCCACTGCATTCATCCAACTCTGACATTTACAGAGTCAATAACTTTCCTTTCTCCGCTTTTGCCATCGAGAAGGGACAAAATGGCTGGAGATCTAAAGCTGCTCACTGCCCGCCCCAAGTGGTCTTTGTTATGGATAGGGGTGGTTGCCCTCAACCCTTTCCTGTTATTCTGCACCCAGGTTGCTACTGATCTGAGATCAGATGCACTCCCTCCCTCCTCCCTCCCCTGTGGAGTGCAAATAAACAAAATGGTAAATGGACTGCAGTTATATAGCGCTTTTTATCCAAAGTGCTTTACAACTTATGCCTCACATTCACCCATTCGCTCACACACCGACGGCGGAGGCAACCATGAAAGGTGCCAACCTGCTCATCGGGAGCAGTTGGGGGTTAAAGTGTCTTGCTCAAGGACATTTTCGACACGCTGGCAGGAGGAACCAGAAACGAACCGGGAACCTTCAGATTACCAGACAACTGCTCTACCTCCTGAGTCACTGTCGCCCCTAACAAAGCTTCATGTATGACGTCTATAACAATGTTGTGATCAGATGTATTATCAGTGAAATGTTACATCTTTGTCAATAACACCTATATTAGGGGTGCAGTCTTCCCATGCTCTCAATTTACTGCTTTGAATATAATTTCCTTACATTCTGTGATGGTAAGCCATCTAACCCTTAAACCCACTCAAAGCAAGCATAATTTGCATGCCCAAAATGCAAACACTGGGCAACATTAGTACTACCCAGGAAAATAAATCAATATTGTTGTGCAAAGCAAGTATAAAACATACAATCACATCTCATTATTTTGTGTTTTACAAGGGTGTCTGTTGACAGCAAGCGCTGCAAAGCAGACAGATAAAGACACATAGTATAATGAAGGCGTGGCTTCCCTGTGCAATCTTTAGCTAGGACACACAGTGTCATGGATGCGAAGCATTCTCGCATGAAGTGAACTGCAGCCTGTTAATAACGTTGCTAACGTATGTAACGAACGTTGATAACGCAGACAAGGGTGCTAACGTACATTGATAACGTTAGCTTGTCTAACGTACGTTACTAACGTTAGCTTGGCTGACGCATATTGCTACTAACGTACATTGCTAATGTTGATAACGTTACTAACAGCTTGTTTATATACATTGCTGACATTGATAATGTTGCTAATGTTAACTTGGCTGATATATGTTGATAACGTTGCTAACGTGGGGTCCTGATGGCTAGCTCTGTGTTGACATTGTGTGGAAGTGTGATTGATGTTGTGTAGCAGGGTGAGCTGTATGCATGTAGCAGCGCGAGCTGTGATTGGTCTATTATTGTGGGTACCGACATACAGACATGCAGACAAACCCTGTTCTTGACGGCTGGCCCCTTTGGCGCCACGCGGTAAAAACACAAGCTTAGCAGCAAAGTGTTTAGTCATGATTCCTGAGAGTGTGATTAGGAGTTAAGGTATGTTGATTCACTCATCTGCACATGGTAGGCAGGTACTAGCCTCACAAGCCAGAAGAATCTTGCATGATTACACAACACAAGATTGGTCTCCATCCCTATTCGATGGCTTGGTCCAGCCAAAATTGTGCCAGTCCAATCAGCTCTGGATGATGATTCGAGTTTACTGATGCAGGGTATATGTGACCGTTTGTAGAGGCAACAGTGCATCAAAATAATACATTCTTAGTAATAAATTTCATTCATTAGATTAATCACAATGAAAACAAAACAAAATACAGGACTAGCTACATCTCAACAAAAATACAAAATGCCTCCCACAAAAATGTGACTACCAGCCAGCCGGGATAAATTAATAGTTTCCACGGTAACAATGAAGACACTTGCAAGTGGCGCACAGTGCCATCATCACATCACAGTCTTTGTTCTGATTGGTTCCATGGTAGCCATGATGAAATGGCTTTCAATGAATGGGAGGCCAGACTAGTCTTGCGTTGTGAAATCATGCAGAATTCTTCCGGCTTGCGAAGCTAGGCAGGTACCACACTGCAGACTATGTTGACTCACCTCTCTGCACATAGGAGGCAGGTACCACACTGCAGACTATGTTGACTCACCTCTCTGCACATAGGAGGCAGGTACCACACACTGCAGACTATGTTGACTCACCTCTCTGCACATAGGAGGCAGGTACCACACACTGCAGACTATGTTGACTCACCTCTCTGCACATAGGAGGCAGGTACCACACTACAGACTATGTTGACTCACCTCTCTGCACATAGGAGGCAGGTACCACACACTGCAGACTATGTTGACTCACCTCTCTGCACATAGGAGGCAGGTACCACACACTGCAGACTATGTTGACTCACCTCTCTGCACATAGGAGGCAGGTACCACACACTGCAGACTATGGCCCAGCTGCTCATCATGCGTAACAGGTAGTTCACCATGCCGAACTTGCTGCTGTTCCAGAAGGCATCTCCAAAGCGGGGGTCATACTGTGTGGAGCGAACACACAGAAATGTGCAATTAGTACATGGATTAACTTAATGTATTGTGAATAGATAATTAAATTTTATGATTAGTAAGCATATGCCATTAAAAACAAATCCATCAATCAATAATTAACACAAAACAATAACAGAAGTTATCACTAGGGCTGGAAACTTTTCAGTAAATTCCCGAACATTTTCCATGGGATGTTAAGCTTGGGAATTTTGGAAATGTTACCAATTTTAATAAAAAAAAAAACTTTGTTTATAATAGTGAACTTATTTTTTGGGGAAATGCACATAATAAGGCAAGAGTAGGTCTTGTGGCATGTTTTAGTTAAAATATCCCAATTTAACGGCAATTCAGTTGAATTGCAACTCTGCACTCAATACACAATGCATTCCTCCATCACATGTACAGGTAACTGCCAGCATCCAGAGACAGTTTATAAAATGAGCAGACAGATCACTGTGGTACAGTAGGTTTGAATGGGGAAATCTGTAACACTAAAGATGCAACGAAACTACATAGCTACTGCAAAATAAACATATTCTGAGAAAATAATTAAATGTGATGTGATTTCATGTTAAGTACAATTATAATTTACTGCATCTTGAGGTGAAATGTGAGTTTTGAAGATGTTTGAAATTAATAACAATTTCTACCAAAAGGCTGGGAATCACACAGTGAGTGGTTGCCATGGAAACTAAGGACTGTGGCAGAAACTACTGGATGGCTGGAGTGAAAAATGTAACTTGTTTCTTAAATGTCTCTTGCAGTGGATAATTACTGAATTCATGCATAAGCACTAAATCGTTTTTCTGTACTTCTGTTAACAAGAACATAAGTCATTCCTGCATTTCTTATCTTGCACTAATGTCAGGCTATATCTGTTGAAACTGTCAAACCACAAAGATCCTTTTTCATTCAAGATCAGTGGAAAATACCTGTCTGAGAATGTTGTGCCTGTGTGTGTTTGTAGTATGACCAAATTAGGGTATGTTCACTGTCTCTGGCCAAAATGAAAATGCTTTGCCATAAATGAAGATTACACTTATATTTCAAACCTCTCATATATTAAATAAATAAATTCTAATATATTCCCGTTAATTCCCATGGAAAGTTTCTTTGAATACTCCCAAAATTGTGCAACCCTAGTCATCACTCTCACCTTAATGGCCACAGGGTAGACTGTGGAGCCAATCTCAAAGCTTCCCTTCTTGAACATCATAACTGAGGTGTTGTTGATGCAGGTACCTGGCGGTTAAAAACAACAAAAAAGAACAAAAAACAAACAGAAAAGGTTGGATTAAGGCTCAGATTTTGCTGGTACAGTTAGCAATTATCCAGTTTTATAATACCCTCCCACTTATTGCAGACCAAATAAACTCACCCTCTGGGAAAATGAGAATAGGCAATTTAGTTTTATCTTCTACATGGTCGCTCAATCTGCAACAAAGGAAAAATGCAGGTTATTAGCAACATCAAATTTTATGTTACCATAGGAAGGACATTAAGACATCCATTTGTATATTAAGAAACACGATTTTACCAATGAGAAACTGAACTAAACCAAATTCCACAGAACAGCAATAAAACAACAATACAACTTTTCAACCTGAAGAAAATAACAACATAGTGGTTTGGGTTCATTATAGTGTGAGATAAAAAAAATAAAAAAAATACATGAAAAGCAGAAGCCTGTAATGCTACCTTTTGGCCACTAGATGACGATCTTTGACTTCTGAACGTTCAAACCAAATATGTGGGCAAGCCTTGACCATGGACCTCTGAATGACACCCATCAAACCCCCGTGGATTTGACCAACCTGAGACACACAAAAACATGCAACAAATAGCAGAACATGTATATGTGGAAAACTGTCAACACGCCAGTAAAGCCCCTGTTTAGGAAAAAGTGATCACTATCAGTGTTGTGGTAGCCTCCTGCTGGGCTGTGGTGTAGTTACCATTGCATAGCAGCCATCACTGGCCAGGATGATGACATCAATAGGTGAGGTGTGGTTGGCGACACATATCCCTCCATTCTTAGGCTTGTTCTCACTGGGAAAATGGGAACAAACAAGGAGAGTGTTAACGGTCTACATAACAGATATATGCTTATGGTGGATTGACTGTCAGGAAGAGGTTAACTTCAGGAAGCAGGCATGTCAGTCAGTGGAAAAGAAACAACTGGCCAGTGGAAATGGCCAATAAACTAATGGAAACTTGGTGACACTCTGCTCAACCATCTCCTGCGAACCAATGAACTGGTGAGAGACACAAAGCAAACCAAGGTGGCTATGTTCAAAGTTTGACCCCCTGAGCATGCAGGGCCTATTACTCAATGCCCAAATTCCAAAGATAGAGTTACCGATCTCATTCCCAGAAAGAGAGAGAGAGAAACACCCACCCCCCATATAAGTTGTGTATTTTTAGCCCCTCCCAGAGTAGAATGAAGTGCATGCTACAACAGGCTCAGTCCTTCAGGGCAGAAATTCAGACAGGCATAATGGGACAGGATGGAGCCCGTACACCAACTGTCAAATCCCCACAGAGCTCCGTCTATCTGGATTGTGTACAGTGCTTTGTTGTCCGTGGTTTGTTATTCAAGTACCTTAAGACAAAGACAGTGCTACATTTGTTGGTGTCAACAAAGGCTTAATTTTTTACATAACATTCTCTTTATGAACTTCAATAACTCCTGCATGCTCTGTGCAATCTACACACTTCCTAATTCACTGCAACATTTCCCTTGGTTATTTTCCTGACTTACAAACAGTGCCAACAAGAAAAAAAAAAAAAAAAACCAACAACAACTATGGGCTGATTGCAAAGTGTATTGTCTTCTTATGATTATCACCACAACAACTAAGCATCAATTAAATCAATCTTCAGACAGGCCTCATTGAGAACAATCTGACTGGCTCATCTCAGAGGGAATGTCCCATTCAGTTTGATTTCAAACTCAAACACAGTTAGCCAAGACCATAACACCCATTTGTTAACATAACGCCTGATCAACTTCCTGTGTTACTTCCTCTTGTCTAGGAGGCCGAATGGAGGAGAGGACACAACTGTCATCCTGTGAGAAATCGGGGTATAACACATGCACGGTTCAAATTTGTCAGCATTTCCTTTAAATTTGGTACCCAAATACTCTATAGCTCTACATACAGTGAAGTCTGCAAGTCAGAATCCAGTGGATCCTTTTGGTGTTGTTGTTTTGGCTCTGTACTCCAGCACATTTGATTTGAACTGGAACAATGACTATGAGGATAAAATGCAGACATTGAGCTTCCATATTACATCCATATCGGGTGAAACGTAGGATTAGACCGATATGGGTTTTTCAGCGCAGATACAGACTATTAGTAAATCACGGGGGCGGCACCGTAGCTCTAATAGGAACCCTGACCATCATCATTACATTGGATCAGTGACTGACAGCAGGACTTCGCTCTCACTTACAATACCAGCACCTATGACTGTGATATTTGTATTTAGTGGCCCTGAGGTCCGTCTTCCTTGTTACGGAATGCGGTGGCCTGGCTCAGGCTTTGTGCGGTAGAGAACGGTAATAGCTACAGGCCTTTGTACTCCACCTAAGCCAACTGCCCAGCGCAGTGGAAATGAATGTGGATAGTCAGTGAATAGCCCTCAGCAGCCACCTCTCTCACGCACACACACATGCACACGCAGCTCAAACACAGTGGCGGACTACACATTGGTTGTCTGTTCTGCAGAAAGAACCCCATTTGTCATTCAATATGTGAATGGTCCTACAGTTTATATCTCCAAAACAAATCCAAATTGGTCACCCCGATCACAGTTACCTATGAGACTTCTATAGTGTGAATTGGTGCCGGTGCCTCTGTGGTAAGGTCTGAATTTTTGACATCCAGACCCATTTCCCACTCACCATGTGTATGGTCGATAGAGTCCTCTCACAGCTCAATCCATGCCGTCTTGCCACAAAACTAACATCAAGTGATGGAGTCGCAGTCTGGCTGTACAAGAGTTCACACAGAGCATGTAGAAGGCTGTTGGAGCTCATTTGCATGTTTATATCATAATTTCAACATCAAACTATCACCGAATCCCTTACGTTGGGCAGGGACTATTTTCTTTCTGAGTGCCGGGAAACTGCTGCATTGGAGTGATACTTTTGTATACAGAAGCCATCCTGTTGCATTTCCTTGTCCATATATTCCAAAATTATTCCTCCTCTTCACCAAACAAACAAAATGATTCCCCCTCTTCAAAATCCGACATGGTGATCCAAATAGTTACTGGCTCGCTTGGCAACGGGTGGCTCTCTCGCTTCCGTATAGAACGTATCACTCCACCGCAGCAGTTCTCCCTGGCACTTTGAAAGAAAATAGTTCCAGCGCAAAAGGATTCGGCAATAGTTTGATTTCGGAGTTATAATAAACACACAAATTAGATCCAATAAGGCTGTTGTAGCCTTCTGTATGCTTCTGGTGCACATTGGTGCAGCCAGACCATGGCCCCATTGCTTCATGTTAGTTTTGTGGCAACTAGCAGGAGCCAAGTCCAGTATGAAGAACAGCATGGATTAAATTGAGGGAGGTCTCTATAAAGCAAACACATCATTGGGCCTCCTTGCTGTGAGGCAACAGTGCAAAGGTAGAATCTGTAATGCCGTCAAACAGCGACCTCTAGGCAAAAGAGCCCCACTTGGAATTGCACTGTGTTTACATATTTTGTTTTGGTCTGATTATTGGGTTGGGGTTTAGTAACATATTATACTGTGACTTTCTCCAGACCTCTCTTGGCAGAGCCTGAGGTGTGACCAGCAATAGCAACCTATCTCTTATCCTCACTCAACTCCGACCCACACATCAGACCAAATAAAAATTTGTAAACAAAGTGCAATATCAAGCAGGGCTCTTTTGCCTAGAGTTTGCTGACAGCATTACAGATTCTACCTTTAATAAGTTTGTTCCAATTCTCAACAGCCAAAAGGACATTGCTGAGGTTGGATTTGTACAGAACTGGATAGTTGTGCAAAAGGCTAATGACAATTTGTTTTTTTGTATAATTTGTTCCCCTCAATATGTCAGAGGGGAACAGTGGCTCAGGAGGTAGAGCCGCTATCTGGTAATCTGAAGGTTCCCAGTTCGATCCCAGGCTCCTCCTGGCAGCGTGTCAAAGTGTCCTTGAGCAAGACACAACACCGACGAGCAGGTTGGCAACCATGCAGGTTGGCACCTTGCATGGTTGCCTCCGCTGTCGGTGTGTGAATGTGTGAGTGAATGGGTGAGTGCGAGGCATAAGTTGTGAAGCGCTTTGGATAAAAGCGCTACATAAATGCAGTCCATTTACCATTTAGATTATAAAGCAGAAGGATATCAAAGCTGATGGAGGAACACCACTTAAGTGTTGATCTTATGCACATCTATAATCTGATAATTTGGGTCAAAGATGATCAAGGACTTTTCTACTTCCCCAAAATGTTTTTACCTACTCTGCACTGCTTGATACATGACTGAGGCTGTGGTCTTTTCTACTTCCCCAAAATGTTTTTTACCTACCTAAGCAGCCAAGCGTGGCCAGCTACACTGACACCAAGTTGTCCCTCAAGTGTTGCTTGAGGGGCCGTGGACTACAATGTCGTCATGAGATCATTTACCATAAAATAATCACCATAATATGAATTAAAATAATAATACATTAAACATATTTCTAACCTGATTTTTTTTCTCTTTTTTTTTTCCTTTTCGTTGTGATGACATAATTTCACAGTTAAAATGTAGCTTAAATACTTGGAGCTCCAACAATGACAGCCACTTGTTAGCTCTATTTTTTGGCAATGTTATGATATTTAAATCGTCAAATGTTGTTGAAAAAGCACAGGGATCTGGTTGAACTGCTGAAACAGTTTCAGCAGTAATGACAATGTCTTTGTTCTGATTCCTCGATGCTTCACAGTATCAGAGTGTGAGAAAAAGCTCCGCTCAGCTTCAATATGAAGCTGCACTCGTCCGTCACGCCAGGATCTGTAGCCTCGCACACCCGTCACAGAGCACAGATCGCAGAGTGTCGGGCGCATGTGTGTAGCTTCATGACGACGACTTCCACTGAAAATGACTGATTTTCTGTTGCTTTGTCCGAGTGTACCATTAGTCTTACCTGTCATGATAGGTGATGATGGCAGTCAGAGCTCTGACACATATTCTGTAGCACATCAGGTGAACCTTCTCACTTAGGAAGTTCTTTGCGCTAAAAGGTAGGAGAACACCACACCAGCAATTAGTTTCTACAGCAGCATTGGGCCTCTAGGAATATAACATCCAGCTGACTAAGCCAAGAAAGATGATTTAATGGATTAAAACGCTGAGAGTAGTCTTACCTCCCATTGGGCAGCAGGCCAATAATAGAAGTGAGGACCACTAGAAGCCCCACCCCAGTGAAGGCAAGAGTAACCCTGTCAGAGAGAAGACACAGGTAACATACACTGCTAAGCAAGGCCATCTCACACCACACATGGCTCACACTGGTTTTATGTAAATACTAAGCAAGGTGGGAATACATGATGTAAACCTAACTAAAATCAGTATTACAAAATCAGTATTGCCCACAAAATTTGACATGTGTATGCCCATCCCTCTGAAAATCCTTGCTCAGTTTTTACTACCAGCTTTCACTCAGTAGAGTAGCCATAGAGACGATGGCATGGAAAAGGCCACGTCTCAAACCCGTGAAGAGGCAATCCTCTCATTAATTTAAGTGTCATGCTAGCCTCTATGCTCTACTTTCCCTGTTAGCAGACACCCACACCTGTACGAAGGCACATGAGGCAGTGGTTAAGCTGTCTGGCTGGGAGACTTAATCTGGCTGAATCAACTGGGCAGGGTCTGAGGAGTAGCAGATTAGAGTGTGTGAGGAAGGATTAGATCCAACCAGATTAGAAGAGCCAAGGGTCTCGGTCTAGAGGTCAGACAAGCCAATACTATACTGGGCAAGTGTTAAGTGAGTGAATCCAGAAGCTAGACATGAGACACTATAATATTACATATCCATCATCTGGTTGCTTGGTATGTCTCCACGCTGGTGACTGGGCATGGGCCAGCCAGACTGAGTTAGTGCTGGGTCACTGCCCTTCAAAGTGCCTCCAGTTAACCCTCAACTCTAGGCAGGGTCTCTCTCCACACTGATTGGAAACTGATGCCGGATTTATTTAAAACTTGCATTAGGCTATATCTTTTCTGCTTTTGTGTACAACTTCCTCCATCTCATTTGGCATGCAGGAGCCATACAGTATGTGGAGCAGCACTAACAACCTTTATTTATGTATTTATTTTTGTTGGAGTTGAGTTTGTCGGGAAAATTCTTAGAATTCCACCCATATGCATTTACTCTGTCTGTATTCCTGTAGTGGGCACAGGCCAGTGTAGGTGTATGAAATTATGTATCTGAATGATCTCAAATGGTTTTGGGCGTATGAAAATAAAATAAAAACAAAGTTTTCTTAAAACGATAGACCAGCGTGCCACGACTTGGGGTGTATTTTCGATCTGCTAGTTTCAAAATGCATCACATTACATTTTTAGCTGCGACCAGCAGCTCGACAGCCCGCTCTCTTGGTTGGTTGGTTGATTCACAATAGTGTCCCCACCCTCTAGCAGTCACAGTTCTCACCCTAGGATGTTGACATTTGGCATGGAGTTCAAGTGTTTGTGTGCGGGTGTGTGTGTGTGTGTGGATATAAACACGTACGCGGTCGTAGCTATTGCGGATTCACACTTATTTTAAATATGCCTTGGTATCCCACAGATCTACAACTTTTCTCATTTAATACATTTTAAATCTTCACCAGGATAAGACTATTTTAGTATTAATTTCATAATTACCAGTCTGTTACTTGTGTCTTGCAGCCAGAGATCAATCATGTCAATGTGGCCAAATAATGAGAGGTGTTTTCAGAATGGAACACAGAAAACTGAAATTGTACAGGCAGTAGACTGCAGCTATAACACATAATGCATGAAAACAGATATTGTCAATCTACAGACTGCTCTAACACTGAGGGCTACTGGCAGCACTATGCAAGCTGGCATCTATGAACTTTGCAGAGGAATTGCTATCCGACCATGCATGTCAAATCCATTAGTAAGTTGATGACCAGGCTCGCTTTTGGCTTAATCCCATCTATTACAGTACCCTTCTCATATTTGGAGAGGCTCTATTGGACTACAGACTCCTACCAGCCGCTACACGTGGAGGGACTTCAATTTTCCAGATTTTAAACATTTTCACCATCCAGAAGCTGTCTGGTAATTACCATCTGACGCGAGTTGTGGTGTGTGGAGGCGGTGTAGGTACCTGAGAGGCAGCAGGAAGCCGTAGCGGATCACCACCCCCACACCCCACAGGACAGTCAGCCTCAGGCTGATGTGCTGAAAGTTGTAGTTGCTGCGGGTCAGCAGGTTCCAGGACTCCAGCTCCTCAGCAGAGAAGCGCTTGGTCACCTCGTCGTCCATGATGCTCTCCACCCCCCGCCGGGCGAAGTAGAATATGTCGGACATTTCAAACTCTGAGGCGGAGTCCAGGTCTCTGTTACTGCCGCTGCGGCGGATCTCCTTGATCTCCTCCTCCAAGGAGGTCGGCTCCTTGGCAATGATAGCTGGGGCAGTCCAGAGAGAAAGGACACATGGTCAGCAATCCCCCCCCCTTACGAACAAAATACATTCACTGAGCATGCATACTAAAGCCAAGAAACACACCCTCACACACCACTACTTACCATTTGAGTAGGGTTTGTACAAGAGGTGATTCTTTTCCTTAGCTCCTCGCTCTATCCTAAGTGTTGCCCACTAGAAAGAGAAGAAAAAGTGTTGAAAGCTCACATGTAACACGGCAGTTTAATTAATCATTGAAAGAAAAAGAAAAAGCCATTTCATTTATGATGACTCAACATTAGGGGTATAATGATTTCACTACAGAATTGAAAAGTCAAATTATAATTTTTAAAATCTTCAATACAGTGTATTGAAATTTAAAACCATCGACAATTCTCCTTCTCTCGTTCTCTTCCCTAGGTCTCTCATTTTCTTTTCTCAGTTTAACTGATGGTATGGTTGGCTAATGCTATTAGCATAATGTTTAAGGCTCATTTTCATTATTTACAACTGTGGTAGTGGGGTGTGGTTTGGCTCAGCTGCAGGGGAGAGGTGAGTAGGAGTGGTTCACAGGAGCAGTGCCAGGGTTAGACTAATTGGCTCAGCTGTTGCCTGTTCTCTAATTACTCTCCCCCTTCCTATGGCGTGGTCAGACTGGTTTTTGGCTGCACTACTGGATGTGACGCTACTTGGAGTTTAATCAATCATATGCACCGTTCATCAGCCGAAATCCTCTCAGCTGCTCTGACACTGGTTGAGGGTAGGTGTGTCGAGCGGTTTCGCAGGTCAAAGTTGAACTAATTTGAACTTTGACCAAGAGAGCAAGGCAGTGTTTTTTCGCAGTGGAAGGCGAACAGTGCGCCGCAATGTTGTGTGGTTTTGAATGGTGGTGAATGAGATACGAAAAAACATTTGCGCTAATGTGACCGATGACAGATATCCTTTTATTTATAATGGTGGATATAGCAAGTTTTGTGCCCATATGATTGGATCAGTTTGGATGAACTGGAGTTCCTGCCTCTGCTGTGCTCAGCTCTCAGTCAATCTAGCAGAGAGGAGAGACGGAAAGAAGCAGATGTGCAGTGAGAGCACACAGTTTTGGGGAGCAAGGTGTCTGGAAATTAATTTATATACATTTTGAATTCAATCACATCATTACAGTTCAAACAGATAAAATTTTTCAAGGGTTGATACGATAGTTCATGTGCCCTTGTGTGCGTGTGTGTGTGTACAATAAAATAAGCCTACGATGGACTGAAACTGTCTCAGACTGTCTGTGTTAGGTAGAACACATGTTCACATGTTACAATGACTTTGAAAAAAAAAAAAAAATTCTGAGCCAAACAAAGCCATGTAGTATATCTAATCTACAATTAGAGCTCTGTTGTATTAATACATTTTAATGCATAAAAGAATCAAAAATATAATTGTGACCTCAAAATCAAAATCCGTTTACAATCTGAAAATGTGTGTATCGTTACATCCCTACTCAACATACGATCCATGAATTTAAATTATGAGCAGTAGGTAGCTTTAAATTACAGTGCTGGGTAATCAAGTTATGAACTATGTTAATATGAACCTGTTATCTCTCCACATTAAAGCAGCACCCAGCTGCAATTATAAATTGATGTTATGATAATCTAAAAACGATAAATTCTTGATTATCATGATTCAATAAGCTAACAGCATTATGAGCTCACAGCATGGGAGCTCAAACTAGGCCAATTTCCCACATGGCAAATCTGCAGGAGCAGCCTTAGATTCAAATATATTTCAAAATGACATTTGTTTTCAGTATGTCCAGTACCACATGAGATGTGGTCCTCCGTATGTAAAAGCGTAGGCGTTTCTATGTACTCACACCTAGACAAAAACAAACGAGCTGGGTGGACTTAGCAGGAGGAAAAGGGCACAGTGTTCCTTTTCTCCTTAGCAACAACAGGCAGAACACAAGAGACAAGGTGGGAGGGGAGCTGCTGTTCAGAAGGACTGCCAATTTTATTTCTTAGGCCTGGAATAGAAGGCAATCTCAGCGCTTTATATAAGATATGCATTTTTTTGGTTTGTTTTTATTTATCCATTCCTGTCGCTGGCTTTCCTGACATGATATATGTGAGTTTACAGGCCTAATTATGTGGTTTGCCGTGTCTTAGGTTGTATTATAGATACCTTGTTTGTATTTTGGTTGTTTCTTTTAGATGTATGTTTGATCGTTGTTTACGAAAACTGAAAAAAGAAAAGTGTCTTATAAGCCCATATGGGCTGACACTTAAGTAAAGGAATAAATAAAATCAGTCATACACACACAGACACACAAAGGCACATACACACATGCATGCACACACACACTCACATACAAATTAGTTTGTTACAAGTATATTCTGTAAGGTATATGTTACAGGTTTCTGCCATGTAATATTGCAAATACTTTTGTTAGCAGTACTTATTTTAATATCCCTGTTTTTGTTTGTAGGAGCAGAAGAAGAACCCAGCAGCCGAGGCCATTATAGTCCCTATGTCTGGGAGTCCAGACACGTCTGTACCAGGTACATATATCTAAATATATGACACCTTCTCATCCCCAGTCAGATAAGTTGCCTCAGCAAGAGGAGGTTGTCTGATTGTCCCTCTCTGTCTCCACAGGGAGCCCGGGCTCTGCTGACCCCATGCTGGAGGCCATCATCCAGGAGAAGCTCAAAGGCATCAGCAGAGAGGCGTCTGACAGGAGCGACAAGTACAGGAAATGCAAACAGATGCTGAGTGTAAGAATCTATATCTATCTATCTATCTCTCTCTCTCTCTCTCTCTCTCTCTCTCTATCCATCCATCCGGAAAATATAACTTTTTTTTTTCCTGCAAATGTACAATGTATGTTTTATACCTTCACTATTACAGATGCGAGGAAGAGAGGTTGTGATTCATTGTACAGACCCAGGTGATGGCTGATGGTGTCTTGTCTATTCTGTAGGAGGAGAAGGAGCGTAGCTGCATGTTTGCTGATGAGCTGGCTAAGATGGAGGTGAAACTGAAGGAGCAGGTGAAGATCAATGAAAGCCTGAAGCTCCAGCTGGCAGCAGAGGGGGACCGCTACAAGGTTGGTACAGCCTAGAAACAGCTCTGCGTACAGACACAGACGAGACAGATGGGGCTGGGCGATATGGAAAAAAAAAAAGAATTATGATATACTGAGGGACTTATTTCAATATCAATATACTGTATATCTCTATATCCGTTTAGGTATGGTAAATCACATTCAATAATCCAATTCATGTCCATCATATTGAACTGCAAGATAATGGGATGTGTGATTTAATTATTGATTTAGACAACAAAAGTGTATCACAATTTACACCAAAAAACCAACCAAACAGGATATGATGGGACAGATAGACAATGAACAATACATATATATATGGATATATTGCCCAACCCTACAAGACAGGCCTCAGCGGTCAGCTGCCAACCGTGTTCTGTTCCTACCAACCGGAGCCGTTTGTGGACAGCTTCAACTTCATACTCTTTAAGCCCTGAGTTTTTATTACTCTCTATGGCTGGTCGAACTCAGGGAACCAGCCTTTGATGCTATCTTCCCCCAGTTGAACGCAAGCCCTCTGACAGTGTTGTTTATGGACAGGCCTGTCGAGAGAGGACATTTTACTGCTGTTTATGTCGGCTCTGGAGACAAGAGAGACTTTGGGTCTGAGGAATCCTCTCTAGTAGCCTGGCTAATGCTGTAGTTGGCGCGGGTCAAGCGGATATTTGCTCAGTGTCTCCGAGGGGCTCCAACAGGTTGTTTTGATTTAAGCTCTACTGTACATAAATCAGTAAGCAGCAAAAGATCGGGAAGCCTTTTATGGCTGTGATCAATTAATGTTACCCATTCAGGTCTCTGGGAATTTTTAATTTATGCATTCTTCGAGCAGGGGCCACGTTATGCCTGGTGTATACAGTGCATTATGTCAAAAATTTGAATTGGAAATGTTTCTTCATTAGTCCCTTGTTTTGTGTTCTTTGTGAACTGCAGAGCCAAGTGGCTGAGAAGGGACGAGAACTGAAGGAACTGAAGGACACACTTGCCACTCTGGTGAGAGAGAAGGAAAAACTTGAGGAGGTTAGTCACAGCTTTCATTTTCTCCTTTATAGACTTCTTCCACTCTAAAAATTCCCTGAAAGCTGCCATTTTCCCTCTCCCAATCTGGTCTGGGTTTTAAACATGTCTCTCTAATTGCAGAAGTAAAGTAAATGAGTTCTGATTTTCCATTCAATTACTTTGGACCACAGCAAGGTCCACGCTGACCCAGAATACAGCTCCGATGTAATGCTGCCGCCGCTAAGAGGAGCAAAATGACCCAATTTGAGGTTTAGACTGTAAATTAAATTGGCGCCTGCAACGTACGTCAATAAAACGCAGCCTCCTATTCCCTTTGAAAATGGGAGAAGTTTCTTTTTTAACGAAGACGCTAATTAAACTGTTTGTGAGAGCAAAAGAGCAAGCGGGGAATCCGCAGCTCAGTAGGTGCCATGTGATTGAAGGCAGAGATGTATTATCTGACTGGAGTGATGGAGGGCATGGAGAGATACAGCCAGATATGGAGTTCCTTTCTTTGAGAACACCTAAAACATACTCTGACATTTATTGAAACCTGGAGAGGTTAGCACTCAAATTAGAAACGTTCAATATCACATTTATTGAAACCTGGAGAGGTTAGCACTCAAATTAGAAACGTTCAATATCACATTTATTGAAACCTGGAGAGGTTAGCACTCAAATTAGAAACGTTCAATATCACATTTATTGAAACCTGGAGAGGTTAGCACTCAAATGAGAAACTTTCAATATCACTTCATTTATTGATGGGACAAGGAAAGACTGACTTTCATTTCTTGTGGTTTGTCCACCTGGAAGTTACCTGCTAAGGATATCTCTCTTCATATCCATTGTCCAGCCTGTAGAGGATTTGTATTTATTTATTTGCATATATTAAAGCACATCACGAGGCGGCATTTAAAATCAGAGTAAACATGCTGGGGAGATCCAAAAAGCATTCAAGGGGTTTGAAAAGTGGATTATGTACATTATGTACTGGTGTGCTATTTTTAACAGCAGACTAGAGTTGTGTTAGGGTGCACTATTTTCTACTGATTTCTTGAAACCTCTCACATATTGTACTTTTGCAAGGACCCAAACAATGCCTTGGTTAAGGTAAAAATGTGAGATTTGTACATAACTTAAATGTTGTTGCCTGGACTAGGAGCTGCAGAAGGGTAGCAGTAAGAAGGAGGATGAGGAGGCTGTTGAGAAGATCAGCCTGGAGAGCATCCAGTCCAGTGTTCCTGTGTTCCTACAGTATCCTCTGCCTTACACCCAGGATGCCCCCACACCCCTACTGGTCTCTGAGAGCCCCACTGAGCTACACTTTGGGAACCCATACTCCACCTCAGACACAAGAGGTTGGTCAGTCCCCTGTTTAATTTGACAAGTTTGACTGTTAATTTTTGAAGAGATTGTTTCAGAGATAGTTGAAATTGTCTCAGTAGTCAAGACTCGATGTAAAAAATAAATAAATAAATAAATAAAAAAGGAAGAAATGATTGGATTCATTGTTTAACAGTAGATGTGCGTCTGAACGTCATCTCTGCAGATGAAGGAGATGAGGAGTTCTCTGATGACCAGCTGCTCAGGCTGCCTCCTGTGGGCCCACCCTCCTGGGACAGCAACGTGGTGTGTATCCAGCCCACCCGCAATCTCAGCCGGCCTGACGGCCTCGAGGAACCGGAGGAGCAGCAAAATAACAACAACGTAAGTTTAACTGTGAGCCCTCACTGCCCAAGCGATCTGCTCCCAGTAGCTGCTCATAAGGAGCACCTCTTTAACCGCTGTACTCTGTAGGTTTGTTTGTTCCCTGCGTGGTTGGTGGGCTCATGCATTTATGTGTGTGTTTGTTCGATCACCTCCTCAGTCACACTGTTGGGCCAAGTCATCAACCAGACACCCAACAACGCACCTTTCCGAGCACCTATAAATCGCAAGTGCACTTGTTATTTTAACAGTGCGGGATGTCGTGGCGGCTCAGGCCGCTGATTTGAATACTGCCCATAAGTGAATTCCGGCTCCTGCTTTGATGCTGTGTTTTCCTGTGGCTCTTAGCTGTACCTAATGCATAAACTAATAAAACAAATACTTGAGAGGGGTGGGATGCCCACTCTCCTCGAAGTAGAATAATAAAACATGTCTCTGAGCTGTAGAGAAGTTTTTTTGATAGTGTCTAAATTTTGTTTTATCTTCATTTTTCAGGGCAATGCCAATGAACAACCTACAGCGACTGAAACCCACAGCCCATTCATGAATGATGGACAAACTCCCTTTTGCTTTGAATCCAGGTAGCACACACACACACACACACACACACACACACACACATACACACACACAATACACAAAACACACACACAACACACACACTCAACACACACGCTCAACACACACACAACACACACACTCAACACACACAACACACACACACAACACACACACCTCTTTCCTTTCTTATGTCTGTTACATTCAGTAGTTGCCCTGTTGCTTTGTAGTAAATCTAATTTGCAGCTGCAGGTATAAATTAGGGGTACTGCATAAAGA
>OMKL01044837.1:3237-21589 GCA_900302295.1 Parasudis fraserbrunneri
TCTGGTTCTACTCTCTATACCTGTGGAGGTGATGTTGCCACTGAAACAGAGCAGCAGCTGCTCCCCCTCAAACATGGGGACCTCTGGCGAGGGCTCCGGAGGCCCACCGTAGCCCTGGGCCCGTAGTTTGGACAGCTCCCAGCTCAGGTCTCTGCTCGGCAGGACCGCCACCAGGACGGCGTGGGGCTCCTCGCGTCGCCGCTGGAGGACCACGGTCACCATGTGGCGATGGAGCGACTCCTCCAGCTCCCCTACCAGGGAGGTGAGGTGGGAGGACCGTGCGGGGGAGAGGAGACGCAGAACCAGCAGCCTGAGACGAGAGGAGAAAGACAGAGCAGATAAAGAGTCCATCGGCAGTAAATGAGCTTAGCCGAGAGATAACGGTACATTGTTGCTGAGTGGAGTGAAGAGACTAATCCACTACCATGGGCCTTTCGACAGAATAAAGAATGAATAGTGTTACCTATTTTACATATAGGCCTATTATTCTCTGAGTTAAGTATTAGATAAGAACGAGGACGAGTCAGTCTTATTCACGTTAAAGGGGTGGGTCACCAAATAGCATTTGGGTCTAATTTTGCACTTCCTGATTCAATCTATTTAAGAAGAAAAAAACTTCATACAAAGGTCTGGAAAGTCTGGAAAAGTATAATCTGACACTTTTGATACAAGTTCTTGGTCTTAAATAGACAAAAAGCCATCAGAGGTATGGGGGAAGGGGTGGGGGTCCTGGGGTCCAATCGTGATGGGTGCATACAGTAATAGGCTATAGCAGACTTGTGTTACTAGTGTAGACCTTTTGTCCACAATGTTGGAACTCCAGGGAGAAAAAGTGAGAATAAAATCAAATCAAATAACAAGAAGTGGACAATTAAGTGAAGGCATCTAAATAAATGCCACAGATGTCTTGCTACATTGATCCATTGTATCTCTCAATCTTGTATCTGTTTTCAATAATTTTTCAAAGGAGGATTATCCGTATCGTGGGACAGGATTGACGATGAGTCCTTCTCCACCAGATTTGTGTCCATTTCGACCGACAGAAAAGTTCGGAGAGGATGAACTTCTGGAACTGACTGATACGGTCAACATCCGTTAAAAGCTGTTTCTGCAAACGCACGATTACATGAAGTTCTAATTTAAAAACGAACCAACGGACAGCAATACCAACCCTCTATTTTCTCTCTGTTTTGTGATGGATCATTATACTGTAGCTGCTCCCTCAATGTGTTGTTTGCCAGCAACATGTGGTTATGTTGTGACTTTTGAAGGCTGGAATTTGTGGTATTCACAGTCCCCCTTTATACTGCGTACATCCTCAAACACATGGCTTACTTAAAACCCCTTACACAAGGAAAAGCTGGATTATCAGAATTATGAGTTGTAGCATTCCTACAGTAACTTTACTACTTATTATATTCCTCAGTCTTGAAAGACACCAACATGGTGCAATGGGCACGCACCATTTCAACTGCAAAACCTTGAGATGCAGCCGGATGATCATCAAGAAAAATGTGAGTTATTTTATTTGTTCTTCCAAAAGTTGCATTTATATATGAATGTAGATTAATCAAGGTTAGGACACTATTTTAAGCCAAGACAAAGCCAGTGGTGGTGATGATGATGATGATGCAAAAACCAGTGTAAAGAAAGGCACATATCTTATCCAGAAGCATACTCCTTTCTGTTTGTCCACACCACTGTATAGACATTTTCAGCAGAATTGAATTGCTAGGGGAGCAGCTTGAGCACCTTTGTTTCAGCTTTTTTTTCTTTTTTCCTGTCAGCTATTGTATTAGCAAACACTGCAACAGGAACTAAACTTGTGCCCATTTAGAATGTTTCTGTTGTCAAGTTAGAAACGGTCTATATAAAACCTTTATTGGTCAGTGGTTCACACCTCTGTTATGATACGATCTTGTTCTACACCGTGTGCAAAATTGGAATTTTTGTAAACAATGACCATGGCAACACAAGGTCTACAGGTCTAACTGACCACAAAAGGCTTGAAGCCAGAGGGGTGTAAGTACAGTATATGCTGACAGATTTCATAGAACAGCCAACCTGTTCCAAGTTCTCAAGCTGTTTCCATGTGTTCTCTGTGTTCATTCAAACTTCAAAAAGTGACAATGGGTTTCTGTGGCCTCCTCAGCCCCTGTGAACCACAAGGAGCCATAAAAGAGGATAACCGTGACTAGAAGACGGCTGAGGGCACCCGAGGTAGCAGGCTCGTCAAGAGGTAGCCTACGGCAGTGGTTCCCAACCGGGGGTACGTCTACCCCTCGGGGTACTTCAGTAGCTTGCAGGGGGTAAATGGAAAGATTGGGGATTACCATTTATTTCCAAAATTCCCCTAGGCCCTACGGTATGTGCGAAAGGAACACCCAGCTTTCCTCTAGGCTGGATGATCTTCAGGAGGTCCATGATCTCCAAGGATCTGCTGGCGATGACGTCCAAGAGGAGCCGGGTGCACAGCGGTTTGTTGAGGATGACCGTGAAAAGGAATTAGGCCTCCGTGTCTCAACTGAGAAACCCTCCAACACACCAGACAACAGCATGCGCGCCTTCCCGAGCGAAACGGTGCTTCAAAGGTAAGGAAGACCAACAATATTCAGAGTGCCTCAGGCTTAGCTCTTTACTCTTTCCACCCGATATGCTGCACGGGTTCCCGTCCCGCATTCATTATTTTGTCCTTTCGTCCTTTTCTCTGATTGGCCAGGAGCAGTATTTTCTACTTCCTGTACGTGGTGGGAGGGCTCCTGATGACAGGCGCCTTCGGTGGTGGCCAGTGTGTGGATGCGGCTTTGAGGACTGCACAGAACCCTGCCTACCTGAGGCACTGGTCCACCAGCCTCATGGGGCTCCTGACACCTCAAGGCCATGTGGTGAGAAACCTGTCCAGTCAACCGACTTGTCTCTTACCGCGGTGTCAGTGGCATTTATCAAGCACCTTAACGTAGTAGCAATAGTGAGTAACTGATACAAAAACTTTGGGTTAAGTATTCCTTTATGGCTAGACCGGAGGGTGCTTTGTCTTGCAGACTAATCACCTGGCGAACGGCAGACAGAAAAGACTGTACTTCACGGAGAGGTATTGGTTCCGAGTCATTCGCACACGCATGTCATCCATCAACACCGCCCTCATCCACAACCCATTCCCACCTCTTCTCACTGTGTCATTTATCTGAATTTATTGTGCGCTGTGTGCGGTTTATTTCAGCCTAAACAGTCTCCTTGGTATGATAACGAGGAGAACATTTCCTGGGCTCTGTGATATCTGGGGAATACGCCCACGGCCTTGGCCCCGGGAGAAGCAAATGGAGCCAGAGTCGACGCCCGCCAACTGCATCTCAACAGCAAGGTAGAGAAACAAGAGATGAAGGCTGTTTTTTTTTCTTCTTTTCTTTCTTTTTTTTTTAGTTTTAGCTCAAGTCAAGTCAAGTCAAGTCAAGTTTATCTTTATTTTCTCAGAGAGGGAAATGTGATAGCCTGTATTAAAGTTGACAGTTAAAGGAAAGAAATACATTACTCATAAACATTAAAAACACAAAATGATGGCCTCCCATACCTGTTCCTACTAAAGTGCTATGGTGCCTACACCTAGGTATCCATATAGAGGGTGGCTATTGTTCTCCAGTATCTGTTATTAGACTTCAACCGCATCATCTACATACAGCACGTTAAACCTAATTTTCTGTTGTTCTCAGATGCAGCGTTTATTACATCCTCCTCTCTGGTATGAGTCAGCCTGTTCTGACACTGTGCATGACAGGCAAGGGGGCCAGACTGAAAACCTACAGTCCTTCAAACAGGCTGCAGTGGTTGGTGAGCTTCTGCAGGAGGGCAATGGCAAGAGGAGATATGGTAAGAGAGGGAATCTAATCTAATAGAATATCGGGTAATGATCTACATTAAGTGGATGCAACAGTGTCATAACACATCCATAAGTCAGTAGCGTGGTACAGGGTATATGCAGGCATACAGAGTACACCCTCCTCTTTCTTTGGCCACTTAGTGTATACCAAATGTTTTATCCCAATTATCATGAAATAGATAAGAAGGTAGGGTAACAATACACCCACCTCTCTCAGCAGCATATCCATCATTCAATTAAGTGTTGTAATATGGTTATGACACTGTTACTTCACAAGAATAATATACGAGATATAAACATTAACAACATATAAACATATAAATATAAAATAATATAATGATGAATGCCTTATGAACGTCCAGTTAATATAAATTACTACTAAATATTGTCAGACAGAGAGCAGTTGATGCGTAGTTATCAGTTGAGCCAGCGTACCTCATGCATCGGGTTTTTAAGTCTTTTCCTCTTGTGTGACCTCTGACATGGAAACGTCTCTCAGGTTTTCATTTTTGTGGATGGAGATATTGGACAAACCAGCAGAGAATCAGCTGTTTCCCAGCCCCAGATCCTTTCTGGCAGCTCTCTCTCGACAGATCAATCCTGTGAGCTTGTAGCCCTGGGCCTGGCTGCTCTGTGTGTGGTCCTGATGTGGACGTTGCTACCTTACATTGCAGCATACGCTGTTTTCTGTTTCGGTTGGAAGATGAAACGACGCCTCTGTTGATTATTGCAGTATTGTGATGGCAATAAAGATTTTGGATTTGATCCAGTTCATGGTTCATGGTATTGTGATATTTACTGTGTACCCTCATCAAAGATTCCTTTGTAGTCGAGTGATACAGAAATGGCCACTTAGACAGGCATTTTCTTTATATATATAAACTTCATGACGTAGATTAGTTCCAAATGGTCGACTCTACAAACATCAGCATTGGCCTGAAAGGTTCAGGGCTGATTTAAAACAGTAGATGGCGTGTTGAGCCATTTTCAACCGATGAAATGCCGATTTTTATAAATTTGGTAAGAAATGTCAATATTAACACCAACACTGATACATTTCATCACAGTACAGTAATATAATTTAGATCACAGCTCAAAAAACATGTTTATGTGTGCAGTACCTCTTTAAGTTTAGCCACAAGTTGGCTCAGCTGAACAGCTGTTTCACTTTCACACACGTGGCTTTCAGTGAGGGAGGGGCTCCATTAGAGCAAACCACAACAACTACAGTATGTTGACCTTGTGCTCCTTTAAAGCAACAATGTGTAATTTTTGTATTAATCAATTAAATTCTGGAATGTGTACAGAACAAATCGTTAACACCGGCACTTCAACACTCTCCCTGCTCTAGCCGCATATGGTCTGGTGCGCCCAGCTTGGTCAGCCTTCTCACGATACCGGACGTATGCCTAGAACGAACGAGATGTGAGTTTCTTCGGGGACAGAACGTCGGGTATTTTCTGCAACAATGGAAAACAAATATGCAGCCACCTCAGCCATCAAGAAACCAAGAACTCGAAAGACCATAAAGTCTGCAAGCAAAAAAAGAAAGCACACAGATGAGCAGAGGAGTAAAGACGCTCACAGGAAATGTATTCACTAAGGCAGTACTGCTTGCAGCCAGCAAGTGCCACAGTTACATATTTTCGCTTAAAAGCAGGGATTTTCCAAATGTTTTTGGCAGGTTATCCCATAGAGGTCAGGGAAACTTTTCTTACCACCCAAATTTAAAACACAGTGCACAACGGTTTACAGCAAGCCTTACAATGGTGTCCAGTGGCCTCTGTGCAATCAGCCATTGAATTACAGGTATCAAACAATTATATTCACATTTCTACCCAAGTTTTGGGGGAGAGTTTGGCCTATAGTCTACAAGCTGAATAAATGTCCTACCTCATATAACCTTTGCAAAGTAAATTTTTGCCATTGTCTTTGCTCTCACAGTGTTTATATCTCACCCGTGTTAAGTTTCACTTTTGGTTTTGGTGAAGTTGTAATGAGTCCGAGCTCCTATGATTGACAGGCAGTTAGCTTGTTAGATTCGAGGAGGATCATATAGGCCAATCAAATTGAAGCACAAGGGCATGTTTACATGCCTCCAGTGCACCCCCGTGCTCGTGGCGTGCATTTGCGTCCTCGTGTGCGTGCTGGAAGAACATGTGAGACACAATTTTCGGGGACCCCTTTCCTCCCACTGTGCACTATAGCGCCAATTTCAGCAACTAGTGGTCAAAAAACTCCATTGGATACCTTCAAACAAATTGTATTAATTTGACAATAACCATCAGATATTATTATACATTTTAGTTTGATTAAAATGTTTCTAGGGACTCAATATCAAGGGACCCTGAAGATTGGGATGACCTGTCTGGATGAAGGTCATACAACATGATACAGACCAATTAACTTGTGATTTTAAGGATTATGTTAGGGGGAAAATACTGTAGCTGAAAATGGTCCTTTGCAAACCTGTCAAACTTCTCTGTTAGCTCAAAGGACACCAGTCCGTTCTGCAGGTTCCTCACAGTGACGTTCTCCAGAACATCCCAGTGTTGCTCCCTCCAACCTAGAAGAACCAACAGCTCACTGGCCAGGTCTCTGGGCGACTTCACCGAGGCACTCAACGCTCTGACAGCTCTGACAGAAAAAGTTAATAAAAAAATATATATCTCTATTGAATTACCCATTTCATGTGGATTTTCACATCACAGCAAATTGCACAAAGAAGGAGTATTCAACCAGAGACATTTTCAAAGGGAGACTAACCAAGTCCCTCTCACTTCCTGTAATGTGTCATGTGAGCTAACAAGGTCATTGGCTGACTAGTCCCGCCCACTTAGGAGACAGGAACAGTTTTCATCCCATCACTGGCACAGCTTTTAATGCATTGCCTTCCTTTATCAGAGTACCTTTGGTTCAACTCACCTGACTCTGTGTAAAATGGGCGTATCCCACTGTGGAGCTGCACTGATTGGGCGGACGTGGCGGTTCTCTGGCTCCTCCCCCTGCCCCGCCTTCCTCTTGTCGGGGTTGGGGGGACAGGGCAGGGTGATTGTGAGTGGTCTGTGCAGGGGCAGGGAGGAGGGGTGGGTGAGGTAAAGCAGCGGGCTGGTGGCGGTCACAGAGTGGTAGGCATCACATCTGGACTTCAGAGTGGCCAGGAGGGTGGCATCTATTGGCTGGATCTGAGGAAGGGGGAGGGACTAACATTACTCTCTGTGTCAGTGCCCTATGCAGTATTTTCTCTATTGCTGCCATAGCCTCTTTCAAAATTGGATATTGTCCATCATTATTTTACTATGCAAAATGTAAACCCACATGTAGGAGCCATTTATGTTTATTGTTGGCATGTCATATTATTTTGTATAGATACATTTGCAGTATTATTTTTGGACACTTGGTGGCGATAATTAGATGCACAGGGGGGTGTATATAAAGGCACAGGTAGGGGGAGCACATACAGTTCAGATCAGACCAGAGATCAGACCAGGATCAGACCAGGAACAGACCAGGAACAAACCAGCACCAAACCAACATGATACAACTTGCCATAATATGATTGGAAACAAACCGGGTATGTTAATTTCATTGTACAACTGCTTCAGAAAATAAATAACACACTAAACTGCAAATGATGCCTGGAAAATATCTCATTGGTCTGCGTAGGATTTCACCCCTGTCTGTGTACTAATGGCAAAAGGAAATAGGAAAAGGACAATGGAAATTGGGAAAATTGCCATTACACCACAGTTTTTGTATTGCATAGTAAAATGACTGTGTCTCATCTTGATTTTTGCCAGAGGCTACAGCCATAGAGAATACTTCTGGAGCCAAAGGTGGGGGGGTACATCAGAGCTCCATACTACTCACAATGGTCTGTCCCTGTGCACTGTATTTGAGCCTCTGTTGTCATTATACAGTGTAAGTCGTACTGTGTCTGTGGAAATATATAAGATGTTGATACGAATACAAATTCCTGTACATTCATCATAATTGTTGAACAAAGACTTTCTGATTCCAATTTAAGATAGAAATATTCTCGGCTTGGCTTTGTGTACAGTTTATGTATGGTTACATCCGGTTGGACACATCTGTGATGTGATACTGAAATTAGCTTCGCAAACCCGTTATTTGCTCTATTGTACGAGGTTATCCAGACATGGCAATGCATTAAACCAGGCAGAAAAGGGGATGTCTGTGTACTGCGCTAGATCAGTCGGAAAGCCGCTGCGCTGACTTTGTCTTGTTCATGGGTGACTGGACCTGCTTCCTCTGTGACCACAGACACAAGACGTAGATGCAAACATTGAACCCAGCAGTTTATTTCGGCACTTCATCAAAGAAAACATGTGAAACCTGAGGTCTGTGAGGTCTAACTGCTTCCTCTCTCTCTCTCTCTCTCTCTCTCACACACACAAACTACATCTAGCAAATGTTTTTATTCTCTCACAAACCCCTAATATAATATAATATAATATTATATATCATTTTATCAATAGCATAGGTACAGTAAAGGGAATTTTGCTGACGTGGATATCTACAGTGAGATATTATTAGACACCTGATTCATATCCTACCATGGCTTGGGCCACCACGGGAGCAGTGAAGGAGCCAGGCAGATAGTCCAGACAGACACGCTGGTCCATGGGGAGTCTGAGGGACAAGCCCCTCCGTGGGACGGTGTAATTGTCCCTCCTCAGACAGGACACCACAGCAAACAGGCCCAGAGAGTAGACCCTCGCCTCTGCAAATGAGCCCTGGCAGAGACAGACCCATCACAGCTAAAAGCGTGCATACACATGCACACATTCTGCTCACAAATGTATTGTGTTGAATGTAGAGAGGTTCTTCTAAAATGAGATTCCCTGTTTGGAAAATGTGATGCCTACTTTTACACGGCAGCACTGGCATGGAAGTAAGAGACATAGATATTAGAGTACGATATCTACGGACCTGTGTACTTGAGCTTACTCTAACTCTACTGTTCCACTGGTTGTAAGTCGCTCTGAATAACAACGTCTGCTAAATGCCTAAAATGTAAATGTGAAATGGTTCACCATGTTTCATGCTAGTACTACATTCATAAATTCACACAGTGACAGTAGGCTACTATACACGTTACCCTCTGTCCTCCATAGGAGCCCTCTGTCGATATGGGAGTGATGTAGCTTGCCCTCCTCTCCCCGTCAACCACCTTGACGGCAACGTCCCTGTAGTTGCCACGGTAACGTGCCCGGAAAGGCACAACGACAGATACCGGGAAATGGCAGCGGGTCCCACCTTGAACTCCGACCCTGAGCACCCTACTGACCAGTTCCTCTGAGCCAGTCACCATCAGAGAGCTCAGGCTATCGGCCACCTCACAGGTCATGACCTTAGCGACGCCCCCGGGGCCTTTGATGTAACATGCATCTGGCACGTCTGATTGGCCGTCAGCGAATCGTCCAGTGAGTCTAAAGGAAACATGTGTGACATGAATCAGAGACACATGCTAAAGTAAAGCTCATATTCTCAAACAATGAAGGACAATATTGAACCAGAATGCCTATGCACCATTGGGATACAATATGGACACTACTGAAGAGCATTTATTATAATCAGTTGTAATCAATTATGTGAAAACTGCCCATCTTACAGTGCCCTCGTGAATTATTGGCACCCTAGGTAAATATGAACAAATAGACTATGAAAAAAATAATTATTGTTTATCAGCTTGATCTTACAATCAAAATATGAGAGAAATCTAACCTTTAATTGAGTCAGAATTTAAAAGAAACAAAAACAATGAATACATATTTTTCTCATGCATGTCACAGTCAATCTAATAGATTTTTTTAATTCCTCTGAGTCTTTGGGAACTCTCAAGTGATCATTCATGATATTTTGCCTTTCATGCTTAGAAAGCAGAGACCAATGCCCTCAATACATTTGAATGGGACTTAGTGGGATTTTTAGGGTGCACAGTGGACTATCCATCAGAATACTCAAGCAAAATACTATGGGATATGTAGTTGAATGTGTGTTATTCAAATCCAGTCCCTGAGTTTTCAAAGAAAATATAAATCCTCCTCCTCCTGTCACTATAAGTGAATGTACAGATGACAGTGACTTTTTCATGTCCAATTTTACTATGATTGATTGACTGATTTTCTTCTGGACAAAGAAGACAACAACATCCAAGGAATAACACATCAAAGTGACAGGCACTTATTTCCAATGTGGTCCCTGATGAAAAATACAAGACAACAACAAAAAACATTTATTCATTTCATCCAGCCTAAACAAAAAAGAAAAAAGTACAATCAATGCACGAAACCAAAAACATGTAAGTCAATGAAGAAATTACAGAGGGACATTTTTATCTGACGTTTCTTTTTTTTAATTTTATTTTTTAAATTATCATTATTTTTTTTTTTTTTTACAATTTTAACTTACATTTTGTAATAAAGCTGATAACAAATGTAATTATTTATCAGCTTTATCTTACACTCAAAATACAGTATAAGCCTTTTTTGTTTATATTTTCCACTTGAATAATTCACGAGGGCACTGCATTATAAAAAAAAAACAAAAAAAAACGAACAAATGGTGTAGCATGACCTTTCGCGAGCAAGCTATTTTTCTGCTTTATGATGTTAACATGTTCAACCACTGAAAGACAGAATTACTGAGATCTCGGCGCCTGCCCATGGCCATGAATATCAGCTCCTGGCAGACGTGGCCTTTCTCACGTTGATCTGAATGTTCTTGATTTGTTTGGCTTTTGGACAAAATATGCGCGGTGACCTGACAGTGAACTGCATGAGATAGCCGGCTGGAGGGAGGCCTGGCAGTCGAAACAAGCCCACCTTGTGTTTAAGCGTACAGGCAGTTCGCTTCTGTGTCAGCAGGCAGGCGGAGGAGTGTGTTGGGGCGGAATCAAGTCATGTCTTGACACACTGACAGACAGCTCGGAGACGTGAAGCATGCGGCAGAAGTGTTTTTACAGCGGCAGGGTATAGTTAGGGAGGCTGTCTAGTAATCAAAGGGTTGCTGGTTCGATCTCAAGTACTGCCGGTGCCAATACTGCCGAAGTGCCCCTGAGCAAGGGCACCTAGCTCCCATGTATTTTATGTACCAAGCTGCTCCAAGGACGGGTACTGAAAATGAGCTAACATTAGCTAAAATACTGTGATTCAATACAACAGGCAGTTAGCTGCAACAATGTTGTGGTAGTATCTGTCCTTGTAAAAATGAATCGTGTATAAATAAACATCTTGTCCCATCCACAGGGAGAACTGTCTTTTCTCAGTGTCTTAAAAAGTCAATTTTACTGCTTCCCATTAACTGAAGCAATTGCATTATTGATCTATTTGAGGGTGTTATAACAGTTAAAGTAGAATACCAATCAAAAGGGTGATGGTATAGCATGCCCAGGATGCGGACTAAATGAGGCATCATATCCTTTGTCCCACGCAGCATTCAGCTGCTGAACAAGCTCTGATAATATGATCTGAACTTGATGGCCTTTACTGATTTCCTAAGATGATGCTTTTCATTTTTTATTATGCACATTTTTCTTTATGATGTATTTATGATGCGTATGTGTGCTGTTACATTATGTGCTGTCATCTATGTACTGTATGGTGTTGATGTTTTTTTTATGTTTTTGTTGTGCTCATTGTGCAAGGCAAATTCCCCCAAGGGCAATAAAGGTTTCATTCACTCATTCATTCCAATTAATATTTCACACATTCTTAGGTCTTTAGACAGCTTAATCGCTGTCCGTGAACTTAAAGGCGCACTAACTAAGATTTCAGTCATTTGCCGTGAGGACTGTCGATTCAACCACCCACACGATTTGACGAACTGAACTCTTAGTTTGTGCATCTTTAAAAAAGACAACTCTGTTCCAGTACTAGGAACCGGGGGTGTCCTCAACTCACCCTACTGTGATCCACCCATTGTCCTTCTCGTCTCCCTCGGCGGTGTTACTTCCTGTGTCCTTCTCTGTTTCCTTGTTTATCCGGGTTTCAGGGGAAATGCGCTGGTGGGGAATATCTGCCGCTTGTCCTTGGGCCTCCAACCCTGCCCCGGGCTCCTCTACCGCATCCCCACACTCGGACCGGGCTGGACTGCTGGAGCAGGCCTTGAGGGATCTATGGAAGTCTGTTGGCTTTGACGGGCTTTGATCGTCCTCATGATCAACACAGAGCACCTGCCGGTTCCCGAAGTCTGATCCAGGGGGATCACGGGAGTCTGCTGGATCGTGGGTATCCTCTGGTGTCACTGCCGGGCCGGGTTTTGGTGTTTGAAGAGCGCTCTCTCTGATTGTATCCACGGTGGGGTCTTCCTCTACACGTAATGCAGTGATTGCTGTGTCCAGCTTGGTTCTCATTTGATTCAGTGTGTCCACAACGCTGTTTATGTCCTCCATCACACTCAGGAAAGTACTGCTGAGGTGGTCTGAACAAAGGCTTTGTATCTCAGCATGCTCTGAAACAAAACGGACAAACAATGTATACGTCATTTGGTGGATACTTTTATCCAATTTACAGTATTTTGAATGCATACAAATTTTAGTATGGGTGGCCCAAATGGGAATCAAACCCATAACCCTGGCAGTGTTCCACCCTCTGAGCTTCAGTACTAGTATCTATCTATCTATCTATCTATCTATCTATCTATCTATCTATCTATCTATCTATCTATCTATCTATCTATCTATCTATCTATCTATCTATCTATCTATCTATCTATCTATCTATCTATCCAGCTTCTATTATAATTGCATATTTAAATACAAAATATAATAGCCTATGTGAATGCAGATAAAAGCCACATCATATTTACATTTCATTCTGATAGAATTATTTCTTTCTGAAGTCCAAAATCCAGAATAACTGAAGTCCAAATTAAGGCTGAGAGAGACACTTGAGGGACACCTCAATACCTGCAACAGGAGATTGCTGTTGATCACTGCCCCCCGGTGGCGATGGAGAGAACATGCAGGCCGATGCTCCCAGTGCTTCTCTCCAGGCTGTGACTCTCTCTGAATGGACAGCACTCAGCGCCATCAGCACTCTCACAACCCTCTGCTCACACTCTCTCCCCTTCCACCTCTCTTCAACACGTCTTACCCCGTTCCCCATCACCCTCTCGTTCTCCTTCTCTTTCGCCGGTGGACTCCCCGTCCTCTCTTCGCTCCCTACCTCTCCGAGATTCTGTTCTTCTCCGATCCGTCTCCTCTTGCCCACCTTGCCGTCCCGAGGTTCTCGGGAGCGTCTGAGGGCCTGGAGGCCCTGAAGGGTTTCCACCAGCAGGCCAAGAAGGTTCTCCTCTTCCTCCCTTCCTCTGCCGCGCTGGGACACTGCATCCTCCATCCTTGTAGCGGAACAAGGCCTCGCGAACATGTTCAACCAATCAGATCACTGTAGGCCATCTCCCCTTCTCTGTAGTATCTTTATTTCGGCTGTGCTTTTGCAGTTTGAACAATGCTGTTCTTGTTGCATATGTAAGAAGTGTTTGTCTACTCCTCAGACACACTGACGATGAGAAATATAGAATATTCTAAAATAAAATAAAAAGTACAATCTGTTGAACAACCCTTGACTACGAGGTTGTGTCCTCCTATGTCCCTTTTGCTTGAAAAGCTTGAATTTGAAGATGCAGTCGCTCCGAGCCCTGTTCACTGTGTCCTTGGCATTAAGCACTGCTGTGTGTACGACTATCTTCAGTTTACAGGAGCCCAATGCTGTATTTATAAAGCTGCCAGCAGTAAAACACGTTGCCAAGGCGACCCCTGGAGGCGTGGCAGGGAGGGACAAAAGAGAGGCTCTGGGTTTACAGCGAAAGAGTCAAAGGAAGACAAAGTGCTACTCTCTCCTTCACGATGTGTCTATTCTTCTGTCACGGCTTCGTCTGTCTGGGGACCGGTCTTAAACTTCACCCACTCACATGAATCACTCAGAAAGAGTACTGTCAATTAGATGTATTGAGTCACGTATCACAGAAAAGTCCATTTTCTTGTGCAGTATTATTACTGTGAATACTGTGATACTTCATGTGATGAGGTGAGTAATGGGGAAATAAAAGTTTCAGTGCTAGTTCCTGGCTCATACTAGCCTTTTCACCACTGAGGCACACTTTGCCAATAAGACACAGAATTTCATTTTCCTGCACATCAAGTTATTAATTGTTAAATTTCTTTGTGTATTTATTTTTTACATAAACCTTGTTATATCGTGTAATATTGTAACGTTAATAAAAATTATTTGACAAAAAAAACAAAAACTAACACTGAACATTATTAGTAGTCACAAATACTGTAGGCCTAACAGTTGGATAAGGCACAAAATACATAATATATAAACTGGAAACAAAGTAACTTGTAGAACTTGTGATCCTAAGATTGTTTCTAAGATCTATTTGTACTGAACATTTGAACAAAATCTCCATGCACTACACAGCCTCATTATCCTGATGACAAAGGAAAGTGTATTTCAGCCTCTGAATCTCTGACAGAGAAACAGGTCCCCTGCACATTGAATACTAATGTGTACATGTGTGTTAGTTTGATTTTTGATGGTTCAATCTTCCCCTCTGGCAGCCACTTATCCATTAATGTCCTCAGCATCCCCATTAGACACACACACAAACACACACACACACACACACACACATGCACGCACAAATGCACGCATGCACAAACGCACACACACAACATAACCACGTATCCCTTGGCCTGTGAATAGCATTCACAGCAACTGTTGACCTCCATGCTTTTAATTACCATCAACCTTTATTATTATTACTGGAAATGTACCATCATCACAATGCTCGTATTCTCTAGGTAGATAGCAGTGTGGGTGGATATACAGCTGGGAGGGTTGGCTGGTTGTTTGGTTCAAACATAGAGCACTGGTTTTTCCATCTGAAGAGCAAATGTTTGACATGTAGTAATGATGGCCTCATAGTGTGTGTGTGTGTGTGTGTGTGTGTGTGTGTGTGTGTGTGAGAGTGACAGACAGTGAAGCATGTTGTTTGCCCACAAACTGTTTACACATTGAATACTTGCAGTGCTGACTGGAATGGCGTGATAATGCAGGAGCTATATCTGATATGGAACATGCCTCCACATGCAGACCAATTTAGGGTGCAAAACACAGAGGCGACTAACTTCCTTTTCGAGCCAAAAGCAAAGTAATTCAACTGTAGCCTATAATATTAATGATAAGATAATATTGGACATTGCAGAATTTCAGGCAGATTTTGATCTATCATGCACTTAACTGGCTCTAGTGATCTTTCTGCTACTTTTGCTATCACACTTGCCATTGCAGGGACCAAAGAATCAAACCCCTCAGACGAAGGGTCAGTTATAAACGTTGGAATTAGTTTTCAAATCTCTTTGCCCAATGAGATAATATACGATGGATTGATGTGTATTATCATGGTGAGAAGAGGTTGTGTACTTTTGGGTCAGATATGTAAATTCCCAATGATTATATAAGATGGATTGATGTGTATTATTAAAGATAGGAGAGGTTGTGTACTTTTGGGTCAGATATATATGTGTAAATTCCCAGTGCTATTTGAATGACTACACCGCCATAACCACATTGGTAGATCAGAGTTTTTCCAAAACGGAATAGTTATTTGTCTGAAGGGTTCTTTAAAGTGGTGAACTAGCACCATCATGTGGCTGACTATTTGTACTGCATAATTTATGTTTTGATATGTTTTACCTGTTGAAGGAGGTGATGGAGTAAAAAAACAAAAAAACAAAAAAAATTAACCAGTCAAAACTTAGCCAACAGCTTTGCTTGCCATGGCATGAACTGAATTGAAATGAATCCTCCAAGCATGCTCATAGCCACCAAGTTAGACATTTCAACCAGAATAGGCCTCCTCCTAATGAAAGGTTCTTGTTTTGCACACTCTGTACCCTACTTTTAATTAAATCAAGACAGTGTAGGATTTTGAAAAACAAATGTTGATGAACATTTTCAAACACTTTTGTTTGAACTGTTGATACCAAATAGCCTAAAAGTGCATTCACTGCCTTACAACACATTTATTCATTACCTTGTTAGCCCTAATGATATTTCTCAACTCACCTTAAATCTAACTATAGAACATGGTTCTTACATTAGCCTATATTATGACTAATATTTGCTGCTAGTACCAGTCTTAGTGTCTCTAAACTAACGTTGAAGTTTAAAACGAACAACATATGTATCCTGCTAAATTACAACAGTGGTTGAAACGTGATCAACTCGTATAGTCTACTTAAGTAGTCTAACTGGGATGTTTAATTGCTGGTTAGACATTTGTTTGTGGGGGACTTCGTCATGGTCGAGACGGATGTCAGGGTTGAAACATTGCTTTACTAACTCCCATTATTCTAGCCAATAATAATGGCGCACAATGTTCAATACACAGTCTAGCACAGTATAGCCTGCTAAAGTCCCATATGTAGGCTAATCAATGAAACAAAAAATGATGAACAATAATGAAAGTGAAAAACAATTGATTCATTCCTGTCGTCATGACTCATGCTATAAAGAGTACAGGGCAAGCTTGTACATTCCTGTCTGAGCAGAATGCGTAGCCCAAGGCTCGCTGGATCAAGCTGGAACATGCAGCTCTTCTCTCCATAACCACTATCAAGTAGCCCTCTGCTGCTCTGCTATTCTTTACAGCCCAACAACAGCAAAACATGGGTGTACATTGTGAAAACAGGCCTTCTTTCGAAGCTATACACTTTGAGGTTAAACCATTAAAATGGTCAACATTTCCCATTCTGTGCTAACATATAATATATTCAATATTCCACATACTTCCAGTTCCACCGGTCATTTCACCTTGTTGAAGTACCTAAATGTTCATTTATTTGTGTGTGCCTTTAATATGTGACTACTATACTTGATATTAGTTTGCTGGGCTTTTGAAACAGGTAATTGTCTGCATGACCAATGGAAATACCCTTGGTATGCATTTGTAGCCTTCTTTGTGGGCGTGGATCAAAACGCCTATGCATGAACAGGCAAGCGAGGGAAACAGGCGGCTGGCGTGCTAAACCACGCTTTAACAGTAAACAGAAAGTACGACCCTCACTATCCAATACGACCTGGTTTGGATACAGCGGAAGAGAGAAATCCACCGATAACACCTGAGTTTTCAAACTCTTTGACGCCGCAGGTAAGTTTGCAGCCGACAGACCCACTCTCGCACAGGAGGGAACAGCGCACTCGCGTCCGTTTGTTGTGTCAACATTGTAAAGACTGTCAAGTTCCCAATTGTCTAGAGTTCAAAGCCCCGTGGGCTGAAGCTAGCGCAGTGATTATAAACAAGAAAAAAGCAAACGACTCTGACAGAAGTGTCCAGCTGTTAAACGTGATGTTTTTTCGTTTTGTTTCATTGCTCCAAATAAGGTAGAATAGCGTTCCCTTTGTAAGTGGGACCTGACGTTGTGTCGATAGTTCTGTAAAGCTTCCTTTTTAAGAAGCAACTCTTGCAGGCTAAGGAAGATATGATGCAAAGGACTTTTCTAACTGGCGTTATCTGCCACTTGAAGGCTGTACTCTCATCGTTTCAACCTGGCAGACATACAGTAGCTAGTTGGCATTCCCTGGCAGGCAGTCATGGGGGAGCACGAGGGTTTTGACCAGGACCCGTTTACGTAGGCTACAGTAGCTGGCATTCAAGATTCAAGATTCAAGATTCATTTATTGTCATGTGCATAGTTAAACAGACAGTTTTGCCATACAATGAAAATCTTACTTTGCTAGTCCTCCCTTCAAACAATATAAAACACACATCACACAGTCTTAACAAAAAAAAAGCAACTTAAATACAACAAATGCTAGAATAGGGTATTATAAGGAGAATAAAAAGAAGTGTCCAAGCAGTCATGGGCAAGCAGGAGGGTTTTGCCCAGGGTCAGTTTCGTTCCTGTGTTCTATATGATCTGCCTTTTAATGCAAAAATCGAACATTTAAAATTTCACACATGCCTGATCCTGTAGGCTATACAACTACTGATGGAAACAAGTTCAGCCTTTACCTAAACACAATTCAAACCATTAAATACTTTGCACAAAGCAAATACTAAACACCATTGCCATAATAATTATTTTTAACAGCTGTGAGGAGGGGATTTTCCTCAGACCACCATTTTGATTAGAATAAGATTCACTGTTGGCAAAAATGATCTCATACATTTACACCGAATTCAAGATGTGGAAAAAAAAAAAAGACTATGACTCAACACTAGGACGTAGCAGTAATTCAGAAGCATGCACAGGTCTTTTTCTCAACCAGGAAGGAGTTGCAGACGTCATATTGGACTTCGCTCTTGACAGAGATGTTCAGAAATGTGGGGTGTGAGTGTACGCGTGCGCGCACCCAAGTGAGACAGTCACTGTATGGCATGATAATGGAGAGGGAAGGGCCCATTAAGTGTGATGCAACCATGTATGTATGATGGCCCTACACA
>OMKL01044842.1:0-10825 GCA_900302295.1 Parasudis fraserbrunneri
GCAACTTTCGAACTTTTCAAATTTACACGGATCACAGTCCACATTCCAAAGCATGCTGCTCCAGCATGGGGAAGGCATTCCATGATCTAATGCTGGTATGAGTGGAGAGGTCCGAACACACAAACCCCAGACGTCTCAACCACAAGTGTGTGGCTTATATTGTGACTAGCAGAGTAACTGATAGTTCCTCCTGATTTTCCAAGTTTTTTTTCTCTCTCCTCTCTCTCTCTCTCTTCACTTTCTGTTCTAATTCTATTCTCTAAATTCACTTTAAGACACAATGGCAGATGTTGTGAGTTTCAAGGGTACCGTGGTAAGGCAGAGTGTGAACACACAGTAAGATGGGCCCTCTGGAGGTCACTGTCAATCATTTCAAAAGCATTCTTTAGGCACACATAGCACATATTTATATATAACCTCTGCAATATTTGGAACTGGGAAGGCTAAATATAGAGCTTCATAATTTTCTGGGAGAAAAAAAAATAGAACTCCCAGAGTACTCCAATTATCATTCCCTGCGGATGAAAACACACAAAGATTGTTTGAATGAAATAAAATCAAAGTGATATTTCATATAAAAGGTGGGAGCCTATCTTAATGTCGATCATACAATTTCATTCATTTATGGGGTTTGGCTGAATCTCAGCATTCATGTGAGCACAGGCAGTTAAGTAGGGAAGAGAACAGACAACAACCAACTAACACCTGTCACATAGGAAGTTCCCCAAGACCCCCAAATTATTCCACATCTGCCACACATGGCTGATGCCACTAGCCGGGCCGCTTAACAATAGGGAGCGGAGCTGCCCTGGATCGAATTTCTAGCCCCTCGAGATTTTCGGCCCTTTATGTTAGCGGATATTCATGAAAGTGCCGCAGAAAATGACTTCCTAGAAATCCCCCTTCAGAAACCCAAATGACATCCATGCTTAAAGAGAGATCTGCTATCTGGCAAAAGGATGTTTAGCTTTGGTTTGGAATGTTGACACCTGAGCTAATCAGTAATGTAATGGGCTGCACCTGTCACACCACACAGAGGTGTTGTGATTAACAGCCGAAAATAGCTCTGGATAAAAGTATGGGAGATGAACAGAACGTTGGGCAACTCTTTGAATAGTCGGACTATTTTGATAACCTCAAGTGAAAACTAATTTAATCCTAATTGGGCCTTTGACGAACAAAATGCAACAATCACACACAATTAGCAGGTCAATAATATACAATTAAAATGCTTAACAAAACAATACTCAGGCAATTAAACAATTAAAAAGGTGTATGTTTTAGTTACATTTTCATAACAAGAGAGAGAGAGATAGAGATAGAGAGGAGAAGGAGAGGGAGGGGGGTTGCTGTTGTAATTCCTACTGGAGCGCTGCTGAGCTACATTCGATTCCCCTGAGAACACCTGTAGCCTGTTTGTGAAACTGAAACACCTCGCTGATGACTAGAAAACAGCCCACAGCCCACAGCCCCTGCTGTTAACGTTGTAAACTGGGGGCAGAGTATACCCTACGATCATGATTCGTATTTGTTTAACACCTTTGACATACCTGGTGGAGAGTTGGCTGTCTCTTTCTTTCCTTTTTTATTTCCATCCCTCTGTCTGTCCTTTCCCCTTTTCTTGTCAGACATGTCTTATGTCGATATCGACTCGTAAATTCCGTGAAATTCAAGTAGTCGACAAACTGGAACCAAAGTAATGCCTCTCTTGTGGGTTTAAAGTCCTCTGCCGCAAAGTTGGGCGTGTAGGCAGTAACTCCAGTCAACTGTTGAATAGGCTAGTGAGTGAATGAGAAGCATGCTTTACATGACCTGGTGGGGAGATTTTATGGGAGGAGCCCGAGATGCGCATTATTACATTTGGAAAGTTTTGATGTTGTTGGCTGAAAACAAGAGGGAAATAAAGAGGAAATAAATAAATAAAAATATAGTGCTAAAAGTACTCCTACGATATTTGACCCCCCTTGCCTCCTCTCACTCCGCAAATGCACCGTTGTATTATCTTATGCACCTGTCATTGGCGTGCACCTGGATATCCATAATCGCTGAGGTCAAATACCTGTGCTATTGTATTCTGCAGTTAGTGGATGAATCACATTTCGTTTCAATACAAATCCAATCTCGGATTTTTTATGCTTATTACCACCACCACCATCACCATCACCATCACCATCATCATCATTATTATTACTACTACTACTACTACTACTACAACTACTACTATTAGTGTTGTCTTTATTATAAAGCTATTATTATTATGATTATTATGATGATGATGATTATTATTATTATTATCATTATTATTGTTGTTGTTGTTGTTATTGTTGTTATTGTACAAGTACTCTATATATAATCCTACATTTAGGCTCCAATGTTTACAAAACTACAATCATAAACAAAATATTTCCATAATACATGTGAATCTTCAAATTAACTGTATTAACATTAAAATAAGTTAAATATATGGTCCGATACAAGTCATACTTATTGAAAATACTAAATCGTTTTTATTCAGGGCTTAAAAGTTAATTTCATAGCAGGATGACAATATGCTACATAGAACCTGTTACTGTATAATGATTAAGAAGACACTGAGGGACCTATTGAATCTGTACTGTAAATGACAAACAGGAATATTGATGTTTCCACCAGTATCAGTACAGATTGGCTCATTAGACATACCTCACATTATGAATTCACATAAAAGATAATTATTTAGCTTTTATTCATGCAATCTCATGGTGCTACCATATTATTTCATTAGTTTGTTTATGAAACATATTCATGTTTAATCATCATACGTTTTCATTAGTTAATCAAATAGTCAATTTAATCAACAAATCTGACTGAAAAGATGCAGTGGATTTAGTATTAAAGAAAGACCAATACACATTTGTAAAACCTATTGTAAAGCCAAAAAAACCCACCTATGGTAGGCCTATGCTGTAATTCTCAGGTAATAAAATGATCCAACATGTCAAACATGTACTGAAAAACGAATCATTGACAGAAAATGTATAGACTAAGGCCCTAACAATTGAATCGTCAACTAATTGACGGAATGCAGGGACTGCCCTAGTTTGGTAAAACTCATCTCATCTGTTATCGGTTAGATTTGTTCGCATGTGCGTTCCCATTCACACTCCTTTACAAGTTGGAAAGGTCGTCACTGGATGACAAGGTAGCTCTGACTTTGACACCATGTATCACTAGCGACTCACAAAATATACACTTCCCCCAATGACGAGTCTTGTTTATAAGCTAACGTAAACGACCACTAGTGTTTTACGTCTTTCTGCTTGTGTGACAGAGTCTGCTTGGTGCTCTACACTACAGTAAGTGTAGAATTCCCACACACAACCAGTCATACATTACTGCACAGCTACACACACATGCACACACACACACACACACACACACATTAACAAATCCATGTCGAATTTGAACTTCACAGAAATGTCTTGGCTTGATGACAGAGTCATACTGGATTCTTCAATGAAATCATAAAATGTACAAATGTCTGCAATGAATTTCACATATATTGTGCAAGTTGTTGAGTCATAATTCTTCCTGCATTTTGGCAGGAAGACTCACAATGGCGCAGTGAACATGGCAAGACAAGGCCTGTTTCTGAACAAGATTAAACCCCTATTGGCATCATACTACTGAACAAGATAACACTTTCTACTGCAGGTAGTGCCAGGTGACATTAGTTCTAACTAACACATGTACTGTCATCGCAGGTTCAATACCCAATGGGGTTGCCCACTCTCCTACAGCTTCCAGCCGTAATAAGGAGGCACATTTTCTAGATATCTTTAAATCCAAGTCTAAAACCCACCTATTTACTGAGTCCTACTGTATGACCAGTTCTAGCCCTGCCTGACCTGGAACTGTCAAAGCCTCTTAAGGTTTATTTCCTGTAGCGCTAGTGTTGGGAAGTATCGATTGTAACACAGTCTAGGGTGGTTTTCTCTTGGCACAGTTTAACTGTCTGTTGCTTGTCTCTCCTGTGAGTCTGCATGCTTGTTGGTTGTGTGTCCGGTTGTGGAACTCTGTTCTACGTATGGGTAACAGGTCCCTCCAGGTGGTTGAGGTAGTGCTGTGCCCCACCCCGTGCCCTACGCCATCTCCTGGAGCTGTCTTTGGATGGAAGTCCCGGTGGATGCTGCGATACCTCTGCTGGCTCGTTGCCATGTTATGTATTTCTCCGTGTGTCATTCCCTGCTGTCAGTTGCCCACCTGATCTAACTATGAGCTCTTTGTTGTCCTGTGAGCGGGTGTGTCTGTCTAGTATGCGTCTGGTGGTGGAGTCTGTCTGTCTGTATGCATGGGTGCCAGGTCTCCTTCTGGATTTGGAAGCGGTGCTCTGCCCTGCCTTTCTGCCCTGGCCGTCTCTGATGAGTGTGACTGGCCTGCGCCCTGCCTTGCTACTCTGTGCCATCGTACATAGCTGCGTGTTCGTCACGGTGCCTTATCATTATCCTGGGTGGCAGTCCCGATGGACGTGGCTGATGCTGTAATGCATGGATGTTGTTGATGCCCTGTTACCTCTGTCATCATTTTTCTTGTATCTGTTTTTCTTTTCCGTTGTATTACTTTACAATTTTACTTCTTTTTTTTTTTCCCTCATCTTCATTGAAGGTTAAAGGTCAGTGGGTGTTGTTCCATTGTGGGCTTATGAAACCTGTTGAGACATGTAGATACTGGGCTATACAAATAGATTTGACTTGACTTTTTGAAAATGTACACAATCCCAGTACAGTAGGCTTAAAGCCTCAATCCATTATTTTTTTTATCATATAAATGTGGGTTATATTCACATGCATTCTTGAAGAGTTTGATCTGTAAATGGAAAATAAGGTTTTTGGAACTTTCTTAACCCACTGTAAAATGAAATATAGGTCTGTTTTACTCCAGTGTTTACAAACATTACCAACGTAATCAAACCTCAAAATAGAACAAATAGAAGTAAACTTTTTTGGTGGTGGGCTACCCATTTGTTTATGTTTGAATCACTGATCTGACCTTTAAGTTGCTTTGGTTAAAGGGTCTACCAAACGGTATTCAGTTGCACTGTATTATGATTCATAGATGTTTCTAAGAAGTTCCTAAGTGCTCAACCCACAAGCAGCATAACTAATAGTTACTAAGCAGAACTCAAACCATTACTCAAACCATCAGTTTCCGAACACGTATTTGCTTGATCAACTGGTCATCTGATCGTCTTGACGCTGGCCTGTTCCTTTTTCTGATGCTCAACAAGCAGGGGCACGCTGGTGAATAAACACAGCTATTGTTTGACATCTTCTGGAATCCCTCAAACCTCCTTTGAAGGGCTGAGTTTCGCCCAGTGGGTGTTAAAAGCATGGCCTGTCTCAACAGTAAACGCAGCACTCCCAGGTATGCCTGTGTGTATTATGGGGCAGGAGGAGAGGAAAAAAAAAAACCGGAAGGATCCCAGTTTCCCTCCCCTCCCATCCCCATTTCTCCTTAGTGAGTCACTGGCTTATACTGACAGGCAGGAGAAAGGGGATACATGGGCCTAAAAGGCCACCTTGTTGTTTGGGATTACTGGGTGACGGTGAAGTATATGTAAAGATGTGCGTGAATCAGCGATGTGCACAACTCTGGGTTGTTCTAGTTGGTTATTCTGTAGTCGACAAAACAATCGATTATTTTGTCTTTGTTGACTTCTATCGGTTTGCTAAGTAGGCACTGGGACTGTTATTTTGAACCATCCAGCTCATAGATGGAAGAGGTGAAATGTCTGAAAAGACAAATCAGCTTCCAAATATAACATTGGATTATGAATAATAATCACATTTAAAATGATTTGGGTGCATTCACACTTACACAGATACAGGCATACACTGTAGAGCTGTTTCTCAATTCCTTAAATGCACTATATCAAACATGTATTGAATCCAAATACTTCACTGTATCCCTCACACTCAAACATGCACTCAATTGCTGAAAATAGTCAGTGTTAAGGCTCATTTATGCTTCATGCATTGGTTTCTTGATGTGATTGTGGCCAAAATGACTGTCCGCATTGGGCAAGTGTGCCTCAAATTATTATCAGCAGCATGAAAAAATAACAAGACCTTCAGCTGAACTTGCAGTATACTGAGTGTGAAAAGCTTCCCACACCACCCACAATAATTTGCACTAATATCATTAGTGAGCTGATGTTTTAATTAATTTGTTACATGATCAGCGGCAGAGGAAAGCTTTTAATGTTTGCTTCAGGCTATAATAAGCACTAAATAATATTCAAGTCGTGATTCAACTAAATATACTGAAATCAAAATCTGAATGATACAGATTTTTATGAGAATGGCTTTGTAATGCTAAGCCATAGCCCTATTGTAGAGCAGGCTTTCCCAACCTAAGACTCAGGACCCCCTGCGACCACTAAACATGGGGTCTCTAGAAATTTCTGATCAAACTAGTTATTTACCAGCACTCTCTGGTCATTTAAGAACTAACAGTGTGGAAAGAGTACTGAAATATATTACTCAAGTAAAACTAATAAAGTAGCACTCCTAAGTCCTATTTAGTTACTTTCAAATTAAAATCCTAAAGATTTTGTGCATGTTCCAATATTGTCCCCCAGTAATTAAGTAAGTAAGCATATGGTCTTTACAAATATTTTGATGGGTCATTATTAGTCAAAGGTTTGGAGATATTACATTTTTACTTCTATCAACAAAGCTTGTGTCAGTTAAGTCCAGAATTACATTGTTTTACTGTATAAGGCAAGTCTTCTTGTTGCCTGCTCACTACTGTTCTGACCAAAGATAAAACTTAGTAGTACTCAAAAAAATGTTGTTGGTAAAAAAAAATCTATTCAATTACAGTAACTTGAGTAAATGTACCTGTTACTTTCTACCTCTGCTTACAGGCCGTGTGAGTAGCTTGATTACAATGCGTCTTTGGTACAATGTATGTAAAACACAATTTTCTGGCTTTGATAAGGGCTCAAATGCCCCCCCCCCCCCAAAAAAAGAGAGTAATTTCTATTGTAGAGTCTTTATGAATCATGGATTGTTTGTGCGGCCTGAAAAGTAGAAAGGGTTAAGTCACAACAGCCACATGATGGTTGTGAGGAAACACTGGCAGTGAGGCATTGCTTGGTGATTATTAGTATGGTACTCTGTTCTTTCCTGTCACTCCCAGAAAACATACGTTGATTAAATGGGCTGCGTAAATGGCTGCTCTTACTCACCTACGCCATGGCGCCCTGTCCAAACAGTTTATAATGGTGAGGTCAGGGCACTTCAGCAGACCCCAGAGTTTCCAAAGTGCCTTTTTCTCAGAAATACAGCCTTTCCGTGTGTTTCGTCAGAATAAACACAACGCCTACATGCAAAAAGCTTCTCAAAACAAGTGCTACAGAGGAGTGTGTGCGCTCTCAAGTTTTATCGATCGATGATTCATCTCCAGCATTGCCCTGGGTGACTGTGATCACTGCGTCTTGGCAAAAAATACAGTAAACCCTGTTTCTCAAATGTCATAAATGTAACACATCAAACATGCCTTGCTGTGTTTATCATACTGTGCTGTATATTCTATCTAGTATTATTGTCACTATTGTCGTATTTTACTCTACTACACTGGTCCAAAAAAAAAAAAAGTTGTTCATATACAATAATTCTATTATTATTATTATTATTATTATTATTATTATTATTATTATTATATGTAATATAATAAAATTTTGCTTCATTACATTTGACTGTATTAATCCTTTGATTATCCTCATTGTTATATAAATGCAGTCCTGTACAGCATCCTAGTAGCTACAGCAAATCTCTGCGTAAACCTGAAAGGGTTAATCATATTTAACTTTTTTTTTTTACTCTCTCTCTCTCATTGTTGCTACAGCAGGAGTGGCGCCTCTCTATTCACTTTCATATCACGGGTCCTCGTTGCTTGTCAGAACACGAACAGACCGACTGCGTTGGCATCGCAAAGCGGTTCTCTTTAATTTTATTGTCGACATCAGGAAATGACAGATACCGGGTGACCTCGAGGGAAGAGGCCAAGATGGTGGAAATCACTCACTCGGTGTGCCCTGAGAGGGGTTCTGCGGGGATGTGTGGCTTGCTCTGTCATGTTCAGTGACACAGATACCCCCACACGCACACACACACCACCTCCTAGACACGTTGTGAGATTTGGAGATTGGAAAGACAATACCTTTATTATTTCTCTACTCCTCCTGAATATCAAGTGACAACAAGAATGAATGTTATTATTATCTTTTTAAACTTAAACTAAAATTAAACTTTAAAGCTACATGCACCGGTTTTAAGTGTTACCAACTATGTTCTGAATTCATCGATAAAACATACAGATTCGATTATGAAAGCCAAAATTGTTTTGGTAAAATATGACCAAATAAACAACAAAAAAACATAATTTTAAGGAAAAACCCTGTTTATGAATGAATGAATGATCATTGCATTTATATAGCTCTTTTCCAGACACTTAAAGCGCTTCCTCCTTTACCACTACTGTGAAGCACCCAACTTTGGGCTATGCAGGCTCAGTGGCTGCCATGTTACTGGCACCAGGCACACATCACGCCACACAATGGCACTACTTACAGTATATGCAAATGAGCCATTACGACTTCCAACTGAAAATTATAGAATGTGTCACTGTGGGCTTATACTGTAGGGTTTATCCCTTGCTAATACTAGGTGGGCTTAGGCGTCTTTTATGTGTGCTATTCTCATTTAGATCGCACTAAACTATTCATATCATAGTGAAATATTTAGATATTCATAGCGGAGAGCTCGCAGAATATGAGACCTGCATTAGTCAGCAAGTATGGTGGCTTCCTTTATGGTCCCTGCTCCTTTTTAAAATCTTCATTATCCACTTCCCCCACAGTCCCCTTAGAGATCAATTTGGTCAGTTCGCTGAAATAGCTCTCAGTGGTTTTCGCTCAAGCGTTTTGCGGCGATAATTACTGTGATAGAATAACATTTTGGTGGACTACTTCAGCCAAAGTTTCTATTAGTACAATGACTCCACCAAAGACAATCAGACTGCTTCCAGCTGTGAATCGCTGTCATGAGGAGTTTTGGTGATAAACTTGAGGATTTACGTGTGCAAGGTCACTTCCATTGATAGGATGATGGGATTTGAGCTAATGTAAACACAAGCGGTACACTAATTTTGGGGAGACTTATTTTTATAGAGATGATAAAACAATGATGGCCAGTGTGATGACTTATCTGTCTTATCCGAGCTGGATCAAAATAGTTGAAGCTATTTGGGAGGTGCAATCCTGTTTTTCCTGCTGTCGCAAGAAGAAACCCACGCCTCAGGGCAATTCTGAGTAAGTTACGGTTCACCGACACGTTGGAGCTTTTTCTCTCCCTGCGTGGGAGTCCGAAATCAATAGACAAGTGTCACACAGGTGTATGTTTTTACCCCCATAAAAGGCCATCCCAGGGCCCCAAAAGAACAGCACAAAGACTACTATTAAAGCATCTGATTGTAAATATTATGAGTCGTACAGGGCTAACATTAAACATGGCACTAATGCTTCGGTGTGTTAGAACATTTAGCTAAATGAAAAGAGCGAGCAGCTGAATCATCAAAGCCTCCTACTCCTTTTGCTCGGCGCGATGATCCAGATGTCTGCGATGATGTGTGTACTTCTGGTCATGAAGTGTTTTCCCCAGGCCTTGTCCAGAGTGAAGTTTGTTATGGTCTGTTTGGTAAACATTGTAGGACTCTAACAAGAAAATACTCGACTCCACATAAAAGCGTGGCTATAGATGTACGTACCACAGCACCCCCTCAATGCACAGACACAATGCTTATGTGGCAAACATGGAGAATTAATATGTTCCACAGGAGGAGTTGGGACCTGGGATGTAATTTTATACAAATTTGATTCATTCATCTTCAAACGTGCACATACACGTTTTTCTAAATGCCCCATCTAGAAAAATGGCTAATCTAGGAAAATATCTATGAAAACAACACTGTTCAAATTTGCCTTATGTAAATCACAAATTATCTCCAATTTGAATGTACGCGAACAAGCGAAGCAATTTCGTCCCTTGAAAGCAAAATCTTTGACAGACGAAGAAAGTTAAAAAGACTTCAAATTCAATGAAAAGCCTATAAGAGTTTTCCTTTAAGTCACGAATAAAAATGATTTTGTGGGCCAATACCACTTTTCCACGGACGATACCGATTCTGAGCCCTAACCTTTAAGTATCATCTGATACAGAGCACCATTACTTTGATCAAACAGTACAAACTTAGATCTTCAGTTTGTTAAATGATTAACATATAATCATTTTTTCTCCATTAGAGAGATCTAACATGTTTCTATGTGCCAAAAACATTGAATATCGAGTTCTGTTTTGTTTTCATACCTGACATGTTACACATGCTCTCAGATTTTAGCATTGGGGAAATTCTGATACCAACGCACACCCAGCCTATCGTGAAGGTTCGTGTGTGGCTCGCTCCTCTCTCAAGCCTACAATATCTCAGCATAACCTGCACGTAATGTGCGTATGTCAAGTAAAACTTTAATGTAGGTAACTAACTTGACGTGATTTTTCTACCACCAGATATCGGGTAAGATCAACTTTGATCATAAGACCATTCTATAAATGTAAAATTCTCTCTATTTTGCTATTTTAAGATGTGTATGAGAAAACCGTCAAACGGCAGAAGAAATGGTAAAATCATAAAACAGTTCAAATTCACCAGAGGTAGCATTTCGTTTTTACGACACACCATTGACGTCATCATTGACGCTGGTTTTTTCAAATTTCAGATGTCC
>OMKL01044844.1:0-11557 GCA_900302295.1 Parasudis fraserbrunneri
GGGACAGGGATGCAGTGTCACTTCCTGGTCCGAATTTCAGGTGTGTGGCTAAAACCAGGCTCCACCCATGTGGTAAAAGACTCGTGTTACGGTTGTGACATGAAAGTGTGGGACAGCATTTTTTAAAGCATGTTTTGTGATAAAAAAAAAAACTTCACAATGAATCTAAATATTTTACATTCTGTTTAAAATAAACCAAACATATATTTTGAAATACACCATTGGAAAAAATGACAAAATTCTTTTAAGTATTATTTTCATGGATTGAAATTTAGGGCTTAGAGATTGGGACAACTACTTCCCAATAGAAAGTACCTAGGGAGGTAGTATAAATGATGATTTTGTATATATTTAGCTTCATTTCTATCTAGTTACAGTCTTGTGTTTAACTAGATCATAACATAATCTTAGTAAATATCTAAGGTCTGAATTCTTAATTGTTTTGTTAAATAGTTTTTTTACTGTGGGACAGCAATTTGCACGAATTCGGTAGAATGGCCCATATACACCAAACTACTACGGCTCAATCCATTGGCTCAGCATACATTTTATATCAAATTAATTTACCAAATATTTTCCAATACCGCCAAAATGCATTTAGAACATACAACACACTTAATTTTTTGACTTAATTTTTGTGTGTGTAAATTATTACACCTGCACACAAAGTACAAGGGAGTATTATCATATCTGTGTATGTTTGTGTTTGTCTGTCCGTTACTACTATAACTCGCACATTTCTTATCCAATTAGGCTCTAACTCTGTGAATAGGGTGACAGTCAGCAAAGGACCCGCACTATCCTTTTTTCTTTTTAATTGGTCAAAGATAGACGGCACAGATCAAGGTTGAAGTTTTAGTCATTGGTTTATATACAGTAATACTAAGGTCCTAGATGGCGACCAACATGATTTCCAATTGAGGGACTTTGGGTGCGGACGCGAGGTTGAGGCAAGTTCTACTCGGACAACACAATATTATTGGACAATGACCAATTGTATTAAATGTCTTCCCTTGTGTTTTGTGGTCATTAGTAGCATCTAACACGACATCCAATTGACCTATCCCAAGCCCCACCCTCTGTTACCTTGACCGAGGAAAGCAACGCTTGTGGTAGGAGGATCAAGAAACAACAAGAAAAAAATCTTTGTTTGACAGAGGAAAGCAGCAGTTGTGATTGGAGGGTCAAGAAAAGATGGCGGGGCTTGGGATAGGTATGTTGTTAGCTCGCATTAGCACAAACATTAGCTGCCAAACATTAGAGAGAATTGGGTCAAAAAGAGAGAAAACATAGGGAGCCCTGGAGAGAACACTTAGAACAGCAAATATAGCTGGACTTACCGTGTAGGACATATATATGGCTTTTCACAATGTTACATTTTGATGTTTAATTATGATGCCACCAATTCATGTAATATTTGTTGTGATACACTGGCACAATTTCTGTTATTGTGATGCATTGGCACACCAATAGCCATCATTGTGGCAAATGTATATCTTGTACCATGTCATGGCAAATAAAATATTTACAACTTTTAGGGATGGACCGACGGACAAATGACTGACCAACCGATGAACCACCTTATACTAGCTGCTGGTCTCAGCTAAAAATCGCACATTAATGCATCTCAAAATAATTTTTTTGACAACAAATAAACAAGCACAAAACCATCCACACCCACGGCGCAACTGACGTTATACTTGCAGGCGCAGCCATTCGGTGGCATCGATGTGAGTGTTGGTTGGTTACACTTGCTAGCTAATGCTAGCTGGCCAGCAGACTGTCATGCATGCATGACAACATCCCTAGATTGCTTCTGTTATTATTCAAAGCATTCACTCATAAGCCCTCTGGTATTTTGTGTTTTATTCAAGCTGATGGCTCAGGCAAGCATTTAGCTTGAAGAAAAAGCAGTTTCACTGTGCTGAGAGACAGCCAACACTAGCTGTGTAGCCAGTTAGCTTTACAATAGCTGCGGAGCTCTTAAGATCCAAAACGAGGCTATCAGCTTTGATGTAGGAAACATCGTCCTGCATCTTTGACTCTGCTATGATATTTAGCGTAAGTTAAGCCAAAACGCCAAAGACGATTACAGATGGCACCAGCAAGTATTACGCTAACTAGTCTGAGTAAGCTAAAGCAGTCGATAAAGCTGTGGGGCGCAAATCTCGGAGCAGCATGGCCGCTAGTGGGGCTTTGAGACTCTTATGTCCGGATCAGAAAGAGTGCTTTTTAGCAGCTGGGGGTGGCTTTTGTGTTATTAATATTTTGCGGGAAGAAGAGGAATAATGTGGATAATGCCATTCGAGGTGATGATTTCAGGAGATGCAGAGAAAGGTGTCGCTAGAAGTACCTACATGACCTGCGCATGCGTCCTACAAAACGTCCCATCACAAAACGTCCATGTATGAGTGAGTGAGTGAGTGACCACAGTTTGCCATGTATAGCCCGTGGCGGCAGTCCTGCACGCCGTGGGAAAAACTGATGGGCTTCATACTTTTTTAAGTGACTGTGGTGCTGACAAAAAAACAACAACAACCAAAATGTATTTAGAAATCCGTTTTGGCACAGCTAAATGTACAACAAAAAAAGGCAAAGTCAAAGTCAAATTAACTTTCCTTTACCAAGCATTCCATCTTCCCCTGCATTCCTGCACAGCTTTAACACACAAATCTTTCACACTATTTGTGCTCACATCTCATCAAATTTTACAGGAGCCATTTTGAGTGACTGGACAAAGTAGAATGCTGGTTGGACTGTGCTTGTGGGCTTGTGACCCAGGGGTAGGTCTGTTCCAGAATTTGGCTTGGTTGCCTGCCAAGGAGAATGCTCCTGCCATTTTGACTGTTCTTGAGATGGAATCACTTCTCCATTCTTCAGATATATCATTTTCACTCTTTTTTTTTTCATCCGCTGTCCATATGAACTTGGAAGCCTTTACTAAAGTAGATACTTAACCAGTATTGCTTACCACACCTCACTGACTTTGTGTTAGGAATTATTATCATCACTCATTCTCTCCATATCTCTCTCCTCCTGTCATTTTGAGTCCATAATTGGATGCAAGTCATAGCCTGAAGCATAATATTTTCACTGCTTTCCTCTGAGCTCTCCTCCCTTTGGCTGCACTCATAACCTTGACCCCAGCTTAACCAGAGAGGCAAGGTCCTCTCTGACTGGACCCAACTTGAGCTTGCACAGCTCTCTTCAACTCCATCATTCAGTCCCGAACTGTAGATATTTCATCATGGTATTGTATTTTTACATTGCTGGTGTTCCTCAGGTCGGTAACAAAAGGTGCAGGTTGTCTGTAGAGTGAGTAGGAGTGGAGGCGTTGGCTGGCTCGGTAGAGTGTAATTTTCCTGCTCGGTTCTGTGGCTGGGATGTGTTAGACGGTGCTCCAGCCAGGCAGTTTGGAACCAGTACCTTCTTACTTCTGGAGCACAACACAGTCATCTGTTATGATGGGGTTGTACCTGTTTAGTGGATGCTGATCTGTAAAAAGGATTTCAACAACTATGTCATCCATGATTTTCACTGCACCACTCAGTCTTACTGAGTAGACTTCTCGTCTTGACAATGTTTTGTTACGCGTTTGGGCAGGGCTTCATGGCTTGGCCTTTTGTAATGTGGCTAAAAGCAAGCTGAAGGCAAAACAATGATTGTGGGCACTCTGTTGGTTAGCCCACTGTCTGGAATATCACCTCAGGTTTCTGAAGTTCTTAAAACCCAGCACAGCTCACCAGAATGCTATTCCAGCTCTCCCTTCAAGCTGACTGTTGATTCTGATGGCACCACCAACAAACTCCATTGCTCAAGCAAAACAGACACAAAAGCAACCACCCTTTGCTCTCCTTGGTGTTGAGACGAGATGTTGCGCCGCAGGGCTTGCAAGTGAGAGAGCTAGCACATAAAACGTGCAGCGATAATGAAGGCAGCAGTGGCCCAGGTCTGTGTGTTTATTTCTGGGGCTGAGGAGGGCGCGCAGCCCCGCCGGCACACTGCTGCCGAAGCCGAGCCCCAGTGTAGATGGCGGCAGAGCGGTAGAGGATGCTCCGTTTGGAGGGGTATTGATTTCCTCTGCGATCTGTGTGTATTTTTGGGAGGCCTGTGTGCCGGGATGGCCTCTGCCCCGTGACTCACTGATGGAGACTGCTGCTTTTGCGCTGGCCTCAGGCTCTGCTGGGCCTCCAAGGAATACTTCTGCCCCCCCCTCTCTGTGGGAAGGGGCAGAGGGTAGAGGGCACCAGCATGCTTAAGCAAATATGCCGTGGTTGTTCTCCCTGCTCGCTGCATGCTCTCACCTTAGAAGCAGCAGCGCAGCTCCAGTCAGGGAGGAGGGGGGGGTGGTGTGTGAATATGTAAAACAGAGAAAATGTGAATTCCCATGTACTTATTTGTTATTGGTTCTCTGTTTTCCCTCAAACCACAATCCTCCATCTTGTACTTGGAAAGCTGCCTGTGTGAAGCAGTGAGTGTTGTTTTGTGTTCTCAGAGATGGTCAGGGCATTTACAAAGCACAGCTGTGATCTGCTTTCTTGTCGTTTCGTGATTGACTATCCCTCCAATAATGAGTGAACATATGATTAGTGGGGCTGCTTGCTGTTCTCATGCAGCTGTCACTTCACGTCTCGCTGCTTTTATTTCTTCTTCAGTGTTCTTCGTGATGCTCCTTACTTGAGTCGTTTGCCAGGTTAACTTAGCTCTCTGTCAGACATATAGATCTAGGAGTCATTTTGAATCTGCAATGTAAATGATGCTGGAAACTTTATTAATTGCGTGCCAACTTCTGTCGATGAGACTTTGGTGCCGGGGCTGGAGGCCTCAAGATGAGATGTTCATTTACTTCCATTTAACAAAGCCCCCCTCCCTTCCCTTCCCCGTCAGCTCCAGCAACCAGGAGAATGCAGGAAAATATAAACTGTTATTGTTAAAATGTTTGTTTGCAAAGAACTTTCATCTTGTAAGGCAGCCCACCCTCCACAGGATTTGAAATCAGTGGGGCTTTGCTTTCATGTCCGTCCCATGACAATTCCATCCTTTTGTATCGTGAGCTCAATGAATATTCAGGGGTTTCTCCTCGGGGCTTGTGTACAATAAAAGAGTCAACGTCACGAAAGTTTCTTTGCAAGCCCCCCTCACCTCCCTTCCCCTCTTTTGTCTTGAGTGTTCCATATGAAATACACAATTGTTGATTGTTTGTGTGGCGGCTTTATCGTGCTGCTAATGAGTAAAAGTTGTAGAAGCTTTTTTGTTCAACTTGAAGCTTGATGTGATTTAATTTGACAATGAAAACCAATTCACAACTATTGACTTTGATTCGAGAGTTGTTGGTTTTTTTTCTTATCTTTTTTTTTTTTTTTTTTTTTTTTTTTTTTTTTTGTATCTAATGTTGACTTTGTTTGTTCCACTATAGGTCAACCAGATCCAGAAGACTGTGATCGACCCCCTGAAAAAGTAAGTGCCCATTCTTTATCTGTGAGTCATCTTTGGCACAGCTATATTGCAACAACCTATAGTTTTTCAAAGTCTTTCCCTATACAGTGGGATGAAACGCACCATGGGAATTTCATCTGTGGTGCATCAGTGCTAGAGCAGGCCCAGCAATAAAGCAGAATAGTAAAACCGAGAGAGGGAGTGAATGGGGCTGCTGTGGTGATGTATCTGGAAGAAAGTTTATTTGGCTCTCCTTCCCTACACTCGCCCCCATCTGAGCACGGCATGAGTGCTATTCCATTCCTGAAGCCTAGCCCATGTCTCCCCCCCTCACGTACTCAACACACACACACACAGCTCAGCAGAGTGAGTGGAGGGAGTGGTCAGGCTGGGAGCAGGGATCCCACCCATCTTCCGAGTGCTTATTAAGGTCCTACTTCCTCCTCCTGGCTCCTCCCCGGAGGCTGCTTTTTGGAGGGGGTGGGTGTGTGTGTGGGACAGAGTTTGTGTGCGTGAACGCCGTGCAAGAGAGTGCACGCATGTGTTTGTGTTGCAAGTTTGCGTTGAACCTTCCCCCTCAAGCCTATTAGTGCCTTGTATTTGAATAACTAATCTGTCTCAACAATGCTCAATTCTATAGTTGAGCCTCTTCATATTATCTGTGGCTTGACTCTTGTGTTGCACATGAATAGATTTTAGTCAGTGTCTTTGTGCATGTGCTAGTACTCCTCTCTTCCTTGTGCGCTCTGATGGCGGAGCAGTGACAGGATGGAATGGTTCTAATTTCCTCTTCCTGGTGGGCGGCAGGCGGACGTGTGGGCAGGCTCTGAATATGGCAAAGGGCCCAGCCTCCCAGGCCCAGGGCAGAGGATTGGTTGGAGCACAGGACTGTCCCAGGACAACACACACACACACACACACACACACACACACACACAGACCACATTGGACAAACATATTGTGGGGAGCCACTATCTTAACAGGATGGTCTCTGAGGCCACATAAAGTTAGTCACTCGCATATTGAAATAGAGTCAGGATGAAGTAAGTACATAAACGACTTCTGAAACCAAGGTAAACTGCCCTTTTCATTTAGTTTTTGCGTTATTAAAAAAACAAAAACAGGCTGTGTTGTCGCAGTCATCAAAGTGTTTTCTATAGAAAACTGATCCGTGAAAGCTACCATACATTAAAGCTTCCATTAAGATTCCATTAGTCCAGTTCTAATGAATATTTTTCTCATTGTTTATTGAGTCTCATAATACACTTTTGGTGATTTTGTGTCATACTAAAGAGAATTGGAGGAGGGTTGAAAAGGAAACTGTTAATGGAAATGGAGGACCTTGAATGGGCTGTGTGTGGGGGTGCATGCGCGCCGTGCGTGTGCATTTCTGTGTGTTTGCTGTTTACACTTGTGCAGGGCATTTAGCCTAAGACACTCTAGTAATATCTGTCTGTTTGTCTGTCTGTCTGTGTCTCTCTCTCTAACTCTCTACTGTAACTCTCACTCTCCCAGTCCCAGCCGTGAATTCCATCCACTCAGCGGGGTCATAGAATGACATCACTGTGTTTATGTGGAGGGAGGGGGAGTGCGTGGGCATGAGGCATTTGTGTTATCTGGGCCTCCTAGCCTAACCCTTTCTGCTCCGTTGCGCTTTTGGGTGAGACAGAAGGCAGGCCTGTTGTGAGACCTCTGCCCTCGGTTTAGCAATGACTGGACAAACCAGCACCAGTGCTCTCCTCAACAGGAAGACACAGCCCTTTATGTAGGTCATGTGGAGAGGTGTCAGAGGCTTTTTTTTTTTTTAGGCCTTAATATTGTAGTTAATTCAAATTAAAATCCCAATCATCGTTCATTAATAGTTGTGGAAAAATTTGTAAATAATAATTCTTTTATTTTGTTTTGCTTGGTAAAATGTTCCCATCGGTGGTTCAGTTTCACAGTTCTGAGGCTAAGGTTAAGGTTAAGTCATTTATCTTTCTCCAGAGCTTATCGAGTGTATCTTGTATCCAACTTGCGTGAGTCCTCTCGCTTTCGACCAACGGGAACAAATCACAACAAAGAATGAGGCAAGTTGCGGCAGAGCAAACCTTCCCCTCTGCTGAAACAAAGAGGTTGCTAACACGTACGCCACACACGCACACACACACAATGTGGGCCCTCCACTTTAAACATAATGTTACTTACACAACAGACGGCTCTCATTTTGTATTCGCATTGCTCATAGTAATAAACTTTCTTTATTTGCAAATTAAGGTAACCTTGTGTGAACACAATACATCACCATTTGAGAAAGCGATGCATTGAATGAACATAGGATTTTACATTATAACAAAAAAACAAAACAAAAATCTCCTCCCATAATTTTAGTGGTGTTTTTTTTTTTTTTTTTTTTTAAGTGAGTTATGTGATGGTGACTGTAAGCCTCCCACATTGAGGGTGTCTAGACCAGACTAGGGCTTTTGGCTGCAGGGTCAGACCGACCTGTCTTGTGGATTGGCAGCTGCTCTTAAACACGCTCTCCAGCCCAGATGCTATTTTCATCCATCCAGCCTCCTCACCACACCCTGACCTGTCACGTGGACAGTGGTATGCCCTCGGCCAGCGTAGGGCCGCAGCCAGACGAGACGGACCGCAAACACAGACCTATCTGGCTGACCGGTAGTTGTCGAGCCAAGGCCAAAGACGTCGAGGGAAATGTCCAGCGGCCTGGCCGGTTTTAGACCAAACTTATCATTACACAGTATGTAAAGTGACCTTCAAACAGGGCTACTGTCTGTCGCACATGCTCCAGCTAGCAGTTGACATTAGCCAAGTCACTCTGACTTCCGGGGGGAGTCCTGAGCGTAGGACCGAGACATCAGCACCCTTCCCGGAGACGTCCAAAAACACCTCGCCCTGCTGGTAGAGAATAGGATTGAGAATTGGAATGAGAATAGGATTGAGATGGGTTAACTCATAGTTGGGTTCTCTCAGGACATGTCTGGTCCTCCCTCGGGGGAAGTAGTGACCCTTTAATATCTCCACTGTACTGAATAGTGTGAGGCTAAGAGGGTTATGGCACTCTCTTGTAAAAGACCAGAGCGGCGGCAGGAGCCCCTCATGAGACATCCCAGAGGTGGTGGAAGGTGAGCTGCACTGAGGGGAATGCGGTCTGCCTTTTGTGACATTCTGAAGGTGCTGCGGTGTGTGTGTGTGTTGTCCTCCTGGGCCGATTGAATGGGTTTTGCAGTGCACTCATGCCTAGAGGGCAGTTGCATAATCCCCTGGCACTCCAAGTATGTGAAGGCTGAAGCGGGAGGCAGATAGTAAACCAGAGGCTCGGCATCCACCCCGGCCGAGCAAACTGGGACAAAGTGCTGTTTTATAAATAGTGGGTGAGCGTGGGCTGTGGGGCTGGGCTCCTGTGATGTCACCAAAAATGATACAAAACCACTCCTTGCACAACTTCCTGTCGGAAACAATCCCTGCTTGTCTGAGACTGAGCCTAGGTCACGTCACTTGCTGCCTTCCTCCTCCCCCACCCACCCTCTGGTTAGGCGCAGGAGCAGACGGAGCTGGAGTAATCTAGGATTTCTCAACCACCACTGACCTGGCTGGTTTTCAGGTGGACCCCCCCCCACCACCACCACCTGCTGTATAAGAGCAAGGCTAGGGCTGGCACAGAGAGGAACGTAAATCATGAAGCCCACACACTGAGTGTTTAATAGGGCTAAGAGTAGAGGCAGATGAACTGTTGTAGTAGTAGTGTACCTACACATTTTATTCTAATGTCCTAAATGAGTCACAGAAAAACAAGGCATTTTCATTCTTCAGTGTCATTGTTTTATTGCTGACTCACATATGACAGACACTTGAGTGAATGACAGTGAGTGGTGGCCTACTTTTTAACACAGTGCGGTTATTAGCTGGCATTTAATCGTTAGAAAGTTAGTAAGACCAAAAGGGTGCTGTAATAGTTAAGCGGATCAATGTGCTTTACCAAAGAATTTGACAGTGTGTCCTGTAGCTGCATGTGTTTGAAATCTGACTCATGCCACTATCATATTCTTTCTTGCAACTTACCCGTCTTTACTGTATTTGAAAGGTAATAAAGTACTGAAGAAGTGCAGAATGCTTATTAAAAACCGATTAGGCCTATAGTATACTTTCTCCAGGCATTTATCATCGTATTGGTTATGGATCGGCGTGAATATCGTTGCCAATGTAACACACTGCCGCTACCATTGTAAATGAAAGGAAATCAACACAATAAATGTTACTGTTTAATCTAGCTAATGGTTTCAATATTAGCCATGGTGTCATGCTAGGTAAGAAAAAAATAGCATTTACAAGCTTTAAAATTATAGCAAATACACTTTGTATTTTACTGTATTTGTCTCTGTTTGAATGACTTATCTATCAAGATCAACCCCACAATATGTTTTAGTTTGGAACTAGTGTGATTTCTCCATATTCTGGTTGTTAAAAAGTTTTTAAAAGACCAGCACGACTTATTTCTGGTCATTAATTTGAGCCGGCACACAACGTATGCTGAAGCGGTGTGTCACCGTTATTTATTTCTTTTTTTATTTTAGAAGTGACAGCTACAGCACTGCTGAGGGAAAGAACAAAGGAAGATTGTAGCGCTTTCAAACTTTACTTAAAGTCTTTGGTGGAACTGGCATTAAGGAATCCTTTCATGTCCTTTTCTGTTTGTGTACTTTATATTAATCAAAATACTTGATCCTTAGTATTGTGTTTGTGAACAATATGTTTGTAGCTATGTTGGCTGATGTCCTCGTTCAAAGCACTATCAGGTGTAACGCCCGGCTGAGTCAATGCCAGTGTATTAGTAATGACAGTTCTAGGCGTTGGGTGTTCTGGTCCACGACGACACCATATTGTAAATATTATGGGTCAGATGTGATTTCATAACCCAACCTAATAGTTAAAATGTTTTATATTATGGTATGGAAATGTTTCTACTGAGGTTGAATACTGTAGTGTTTTATACTGTGTATGCCATATTGCTAGTTCCCATTAAATCCAACCATGGAACCAGTGGAACAAGTCCCAGGATCAAGCTCAGACTCCTGTTGCTAAGTTACAGATGAGTGTTTTCCTATTTTTAGTGCCGAAGACTAGGATTCTCATTGAAAGAATATATTTTCATTTGGAACATAATAATTGTCGCCAAATGAATTGTTTCATGCCATTTTGCACTACAGTAATTAGATAATAGCTTAGAAAGGAGCTCGGCTCAGCACCGTCCTCTGGGGTTTGAAAGTGCATCTACAATAAGATGTTGAGGATAGGGCTTTTATTAATTGATATTGACTTTTAATAAGATAGGACTTGATAAAGGACGCACATTTTAGATTTTATAAAAAAAATTATTATAATTTTTTTTTTGGATATATATAGATCTAGGAGATCTCCGACTACAATCTCATCACCTCACTTCTCCAGAGGACATTATTTGGGCATCTATAACTCTTTTCCTCTGATTTACCTTGTCTGTCTGTTGATAGGGTACTGTTTTTATTTCTTTTATTTCTTTCTGTCTTTCTTTAAAAATAAAAAAAATAAAAAATGTTTTTGGTATATGTATGTGTATAGATCGGTCCTTGTTTTAGGTACAGTGTGCACAGGGTATCCATGTTGTGCCTGAATTGTCACTGTGTCTGTGTGTCTCAGGTACAGCGGCGTCTTCCCCAGCCTCAACATGGCAGTGAAGCGTCGGGAGCAGGCGCTGCAGGACTACAAACGGTTACAGTCCAAGGTGGAGAAGTACGAAGAGAAAGAAAAGACGGGGCCCATTATGGTCAAACTTCATCAGGTATTGTGTGTGTGTGTGTGTATATATTTAGAATATATATATGGATGTATTGTTATCAAGCCTGAAGCGTGTTTGAAGCTTGTGTTGGCGCACATGTTGGTCCACTTGAACTCCTTCCCTCCACCCCTGCATAGGAACAGCGCTCATCTGCTCTCACAAGTTGCCAATGTTTTGAATACAGTGCAGTAAGTGAACAAGACACAAATGCTGACTGGATATGAACAAAAATAGTTGAGCACATGCATACTGTACATGTGCTCAACTATTTTTGTTCATATCCAGTCAGCATTTGTGTCTTGT
>OMKL01044844.1:11980-25054 GCA_900302295.1 Parasudis fraserbrunneri
TGAGCACATGCATACTGTACATGTGCGCTCCTTCACCCACGCAAGCTACCAGGCTCTCAAGTATTGCCTTTTCAAAAAGGCACTGCTGCACATCTACCGGCACGTAATTGAGAATTGTAGACACACGCGCGTGCTATACACACACACACACACACACATGCGCACACACACACATGCGCGCTCACACAGTTCACACACACCGAGGCCACTCCAGGAGCACACACACATTCACAGATAGTGCTGCAGTATTGCCTGGGCTCTAACACATCCTCACATGGCAAGCCACCCACACACATTGAGAAAAGCACTGTCAGGGGAACAAAGCCTGAAGAGGCCCCTCCATCCCTGGCCTTTGAATCTCTCCGCACTTAAAGAAACGATCCTGACAAAACATTAACGCACCATTTTAAACTGGCGTGCATAAAGGATACACATAAAAGATTAAGAGAGAATCTTAAGAACATGCACATAAATCATAAATTCAGCCAAAACAGCATGGCATATGTATATGTACCCCTCTCCCCCCAATCCCTCTTACTACATATTCTCTCTATTAGTTTTTCATTATGCATTCCTTAACTCCAAGCCTACTAGTAGACTACCCACTAATACATTCACACACACAGATCACTGGCGTTGGAGTTCTCTTACAGCCAAGTCTGCCCACATCACCCACTCCTCCTCACTGTGGTCGTGATTACAGCCTTTTTCTGTGTTCTTTATTTTATTTTATTTTTTTATTTTCCCACTGCCTCTCCGTGGGAATTAGGCAAATACTTATTTATTTTTTTAACTATAATAAAGACTGTTGTAGGTGATTTTTAAAGAACGCTGTGATGACAGGAGTCCTGGTGCCTCAATGAGCCAAGACACACACATGTAATCACAGCGTCCAGGGTTCGAATCTGGCCGAGGTCTTGTGTTGCATATAACCCAACCACCCCCATATTTCCTGTCACTCCCTATTGTACTGCAATAAAGCGGAATTGCACAAGAATAATCTATAAAAAAATAATAATATGGTAATAAAAGCAAATGCTGTGATAGTGAATACTGTGATAGTGAATACTGTGGGAGTGAATGCCGGCGGCCTGTGCCCTTTTGTCCCCCAGGCCAGAGAGGAGCTCAGGCCGGTCAGGGAGGACTTTGAGGCCAAGAACAAGCAGCTACTGGACGAGATGCCCAAGTTCTACCACAGCCGTATCGACTACTTCCAGCCCAGCTTCGAGGCACTCATCCGAGCTCAGGTTAGTGATTGCCCTGGGGATGTACACTTAACGCAAATGCACACACACACACACACACACACTTATACACTTGCTCTCTCACACATACACATACACATACACAAACACACACTCACTCACTCACTCACTCACTCACTCACTCTCAGTGTATTGTTACTCCTTCACCCTGTTGGTTAAATCTTGCAGAGAGTGTCTGAGGGGAGGTATGTGTAATCCCAGCATCCTGTCTGCCTCCACGCAGGTGTAATGGGATTAACCCCCAGCGACAGCCCACACTCCTCTAGGTTTAGCCCAGCAAGGCCACGTCTGTCTGGCTCCACCGCGGCCCTGCAAGCCCTTCCCTTAAAACCTGGAACTCCTGGCTCATTTAAAGCAGCTGGGTGGCTGGGTGAGCGCCACCGACCACCCCCGCCCCCACCCCAGACACGCCACCAGCCATGTCATTTCCTCTTTGGGACAGCGACTGGCACACTCCTAATTGGTAAACCAGATTATGCTAGACTTAATGACAAATGATAGAATTGTATGAAGTGCTTTGTACTTCAGACTAGTACATAGGTAGTAAACATACTATGTGTTTTGGTAAGACGCGCCGTGTCTCCCCACAGATGCTTTATCAAAGCCCAAGTTGGCTCTCTCAAGTCCAGGTCAACTCCTCTTCGGAGCATAAATGAAGCTTTTACTTACCGGATAAACTTGGGCAATGTTTGGTGTATCCAAACTGATGACCTCCAGTGACTTACGCTTCTCCAGTCGGTTTTTTTCTTTCTTTTTTTTTTTCTTAGTTGTCAAGATCAAGCTCTTCTCTGTTTATGTGTGTTTTGTTATCTGTGTGCCGTCCACCTTATCCTCATTCACATAACTCTGAAATGGGAGAGTCTGACTCCCATCACGCTTATGCAAGTACACGCTCACGCACTCACTCACACATACACACACACACACTCACTCACTCACACATACACACCCCTGTAGCCACATGCGGGTGGTCATTGGAGCAGGGGACCTCAGCCCCCGGCCCCGCTACACATGCTCAGTCTGGGCCTCCACTCCCTTTTCTCCAGCCTGGTTTCACTGCTCCGCTCTCCCTGAGGCAGCAGAAACAGCACAATGCCTGTCTTTGTTGTGAGCCTCCAGCTCCACTAGCAGGAGTCCCGTCCAGCCTCTGTCTCCGGGACGTGCTGCTCTGGCCTGGCCTCTCCACCTGTACAGATGGTGATGAACTGAGACATTGTCTTCTCGATAGGAGTCCTGTCGCTCTCTTGTGTTTATTCCCTCGTTGTGTCTGCACAGATTGAAAAGTGGTTTTATTGCCAGTTGCTTTGTCCTTTTTGTCAGCACTTTGTTTTTTTTGTTGTTTTTTTCCCCTCTGGCTCCTGACGCGACTGTCAAGCAATATGAAGCTGGGTTATATCTTAAAATGTGTGTTTACTCACACACTATACATAATTTATATAATTATTTTTCAGAACTAATTATTTTTTCAAAACTACTTAGAGGTCAAGTGAGTCATCGTGTAGCCCGGTCTATATAAATATTAAGCAATCAGGGGTGTGTAAGAATGACTTGACAGAGGTCAGGTAAATAAATGCTGTGGTTTACCCTACGGTTCCTTTTTATACAGTAGGTGGTCACGATCCCCTGGGACTCGGTTTACTCCCCATGATGACTGGAATAATTGTAATAGTAGAGTGTCGCTACTAAAGAGAACATCCAGACACTGATCTGGTGTACATTATCATCACTGGCATGGGTATTTCCGATAGGCCCTTTCAACGAGCCACTTTTGAAATGAAAAATAATATCCGCTTTTGCCCCCACGTACAGCGGTAACCCAATACTCAAGGCCCACTCATGTGGTTTAGGTGGCAAATTTAGGTATAAACATACAAAAGGCTCTCAGACTAAGCACTCCCCAAAAGACCACAATTAACTGGCTAGAATGTTAATGTTATGAGACTTGTAGGCTTCTCTGTTGGCAGCAAGCATTGTGTTAAATCTAATGGTGGCACAGTGAGAGCAGTGTTATTTCTATACAAGATGGGAGTATTTTTAGTTTTTTTATACATTCAGGTTGACCTAAACCATTATCCTTTCTTGACCCCCAGCTCATTGTCGAGCGCTTTCCTCTTGTAGCATCTCGGATTATCTCTCTTGTTTCAGCCCCCAGTAGAACATGCGCGCGCAATCGCAAATAAGTCAGCGGTGCCCCCTTAAGAGCATTGTAACGTATGCATCGCTGCATGAATAAATATTGAGATGTGTGTGGGTTTCAAGGGGTTGTATTTCCCAGTACTTTCATTCTCTGCCCACTCTTCTGGAGTCTTGTAATGTGATTAAAAGTCTATTAATCATCAAAGCAAGTCTCCGGGGATCCTGACTCATGAACTAGGGGAAGAAGCAGGGGTGGGATGTGTCAAGAAAGCTTTCAGCGAACACTCTCTACCTCTTGTTCAGATTGGGAGAGAAAAGGCAGGGTCACTACCCACTGAAAGTGCCGGGGTTTGGGCTTTGTTTGAGCCGTTTGATATCCATGGGCTCCCCTCATTCTCCTCCCGAATCGCTTCTCATTAGTGGGGTTGAAGGGCTATGGGACCAGCAGCCTCGGATTGGTGTAAGTAAAACTGAGGTTAGATTGCGGGGGTGGGAGAGAGTTTTAGGTACGAATTTAGGAGCGCTCTGTTTTTCCCTAAGACCCTTCTTTACTTTTAGAGCCTGTGAATTGACCCTTCCCGTCTTTTCCTCGCTTTTCTTTTTTCCTTTTTTTTTTTTTTTTTGTCTCCCTCAACCCTACCACCTCCAGTGAGTGAAACGACCACCTCTCTCCCTCTCTTTAACCCCTCTCAGGTGGTGTACTTCACAGAAATGCACAAGATCTTCAGCGACTTGACAGAGCAGATAGACCAGGCGGGGCTGACGGACGAGCAGCGAGAGAGGGAGAACGAGGCCAAGCTGAACGAGTTGCGCGCTCTGTCCATTGTCGCCGACGACTGAGGGAGGAGGAAAAGGCGACAAAGGGAAATACTCTACAACACTCTTCTCCGCTCTTCCCTCCTCTCACACTTTACAGAATGGATCGCACTCCTCCAGGTTCCTCTGCGCAGTTCATACACGGACAGCTCCGGTCTTAACCTGATTATCAGTTTCTTTCCTTGTAACCCCCCTGCCCCTCCTCCCTCCATCCACTATAACACCATGGAATACTGCTCTGTCCTTCTTTCTGATCTTTTCATTCTGTCTTTTTTTTTTAGAAAAAAGACTCTGTAACTCAAAGCAAATGAAATGCCACATTCACTAAGCCATAAGCCAATATGTTTTTCATCCCCAATACAGGAATGAAATGGTTCTCCTCAGACCTCATTAGCAGGGTCACACTCTTCTTCGTTAGTTTTGAAACCTGTCTGTAAGCATTTCTTCTCAAGGTCGGTGGCGTGCGAGGAATAACTTTTCATCACATCTGCTGTGTTATCAGCATATCATTGTGTTTGAAGTTGGATCAGCTACGATAACAACTTTGAAAATCCCAAGTACCACAGTATGTCAAAACGGACTGAGTGATTACATTGTATACAATACTGTCTGGGATGAAGCCCAGGATGTTTGCTAGTTTGTACCTTTATGTTTCTGTTTTGTTTGCTATAATTGGCCCTCTGGGTTAATCACTAATTAAGTCTTGTGCCTTGTTGGATAAGGACTTCTTTGTGGAAGTGTACTGGATGAACTTCCATCATTTTGGTAATGTTACTTGTGCATAAGTTGCCCACAACATTGTCCTGACTGTGGATTTGATATCATAATTTCTCACCTTTCAGTAGTTTGATTGTGCCTGTGTAAAGGTATTGAAAGCCCTTCAACTCTAAATGTGAGGACAAAGTCACTGTTGAAGACAGATTCACCTCCAAAATCAAGGCTGTTGCTCCCTCTAGTGGAGTGTACTGCTCATGTCTCCGCAGCTCCCTTTCCCCCTCAATTGGTATCCTTTGTTCTATTGTTTCTCGTCACAGGTCCTTTCAAGCCTTTAGGAGAGTCTTTTATACACTGTTAAAACCCTTTACCACATCTTGTCTACATATTAATTGTACATGCCATATCATATCGAGCTGGAGAGGCCAATTTTGGTTTTCCTTGCTTCAGGACCAAATCATAGTCATTCCTCTCCTTTGTTTCCATCTCCTATCAAGTATTGCCTCAGTATGATGTGTACGATGTAAGTGGACTACTGATTTGTCATACCAAGAAGTTGAATATTTATTCTTGATTAAACTATTTTGAGGAATCATGAAATGATTGTAGAAGGAAATGCCCTATTGAAATGTGTGCCCTTTCTTTGTGTTTTGCTATGCAGACTGTTAGTTAAAGCTAAATAATCGTATTTAGAGTTGGACAATTTTCACTTTGTATTTGTGGTTGACTTAACACTATTGGGTGAATACCTTGTTTATTTAACATTAGAGTGGGTTGTACTAAGCTTTTAAAAACTTTATTAATACCAGGAATCTGTTGACTGTTTATTTTCAGACTAGCTTTTACATTGTCATTATCTATGTACAATCAATCGTGAAATAAATTATCTGTATGAACAGCGTCACTTTGGATGATCCGCATTATTGTCAGCCAATTATCACTTTACAGTTGGCAGATGGAGCTAAGTATGAAATATCTCATATCCCCCTTTTGTTTACACAGAGCACATGGCGCATTCTCTGCAGTTCCGTTTACACCCTATATAAATTCTGTGAAAGGCCACCACAGTAATGTCACCTGCCACACCAAAAATAATGCAAATAATTATATTTCAGTCTAGCGATGGTCTTTCTGTGTAACAAGCAGCCATATGATCTGTCCAGCACTGAAAAAGGGGACGGCTACGGAGCGTTAAAAAACACGTCAGTTTCACCTCCGACTCTGCCGTGCATGTGGGATTGAGCTTCTTGCCACAGTTGGAACAACAATACAGTTGAATCACAAAGAAGAGCTTTGTACATTACATCTGTGCAGTTATATATTTTTATTGGAATTAGTCAAAGTAGTGTCCTTTCAACAAGTCTTTGCAATAATCTCAATATTAACAGTTCTCCCCATTCATAAATGCACTATGTAATGCAACTTCCATGAACTGTATCAAAGGTAACATGGAACCGCGTCCCTCATAATCCTTCCTTGGGCAAGGAAACATGTAAATGGGAAAGATCCAACTCGCACATAAAGTTTTAAATTACTGAAGAATGATTCCTAACAAGAATTGGATTCAGTGATTCTTTTCTCTACATTTTCAGAATTTACTTTTAAAAAGTAAATTCCCTGTGATGAAGTTTGTGAATTAGAGGGAAAGAAACATGAATAAAAAAATTAAAAAAAACTAACTGACATCGTAGTTGTTCAATAAGCTCTGTGCTATAATTATGTGCATTAGAAACAGCATTCCTATAGTGTTCAGCATAGGCAAATACACAAATGGTTCTGGCCCCATTCAAAATTGCTTCTCTGTATACATGGTACGGAAACTGTTAAAACATTACACAAATATGCAAGAAGTGGCACGGATTGAGATGTGGGTGCAAACCAAGTTCCCTGGGGCAAATGCCTGTATTACAAAATACAATGTATATTTTGCTTAAGGCACTGTTGGACGTTTTATCGTTTTAGTTACATTCTCTGATCCTGGTCCCGTTTTTGTCCATTGATAATTCCTATTTCAATAACGTGTGTGGGTGGGTGGAGTCCTTTTAAGTGGCTGTCTTGCCGTACATGTTTGAAATCTGTTCCTGGAAGACTCTGCGGATGTCTACACGTCTGCTCTTCAGGGTGGGGGTGAGAAGGCCGTTGGCAACACTAAACATCTCTGAATGCAAGTAAAGGTCCTTCACCTGGAAGGAGGGACAGATAAAAGAACACAATAGTCAGCATCCGAGTTGTCATATTGTAGCTTGCGAGGATAACTAAGCGGAATGCATCGACAGAATGCTTTTATCCAAAGCACCTTACAAGTTATGTCTCACATACACACAGACAGCGGGAGCAACCACGCGAGGTGCCAACCTGCTCGTTGGGAGCAGTTAGGGATTCTGTGTCTTGCTCAAGGACACTTCCAACACACAGCTGGGATCGAACTGGGAACCTTCATATTACCAGATGACCGCTCTACCTCCTGAGCCACTGCCGTCTCTAGAGAGTCACCTGTTCAAAAGACTTGAGCCCAGCCTCCTTCCCCACAGCTGACATGTCTTCTAGCACGGCTTTCTTTACATCCTGGGAGAAAAGACAGGATTCAGTCATTCTCACAATTCATACAGGACTGGGAAAGTGTACATTCCAAATATTCAAATGCAAAAATATTGCATGAATGACAAATCAAATCAAAAGATGAAACGTATAGCTTATTCCACAACAAGGTGCTATTGACATACTGGATTCTGGCATAGCTCCTGATAGGATCCCACAAATCCCCGCTCTTTAGCCCAGTCAATGAACACCTCTGGGTCTGGCACGATGATGCCGATGAGGTGGGACTGGAAACATTTGAAAATAAATAATAAGTTAAAACTTTAAATTGTACCTTGATATTATGTGAATATAATCTATGAATATGAATTCAGTTGCGTTCGATTATGCATTGTACCTGTAAACTATCTCCATGCACAAACACCTGCAGTACAGGGACACAGCGCATGTAGACGTTCTCTATCTTCTCTGGAGCTATGTACTCTCCCTGGGACAGCTTGAAGATGTGCTTCTTCCTGTCAATGATGCGTAGCGTCCCATTCTTCAGTGGAGGGATACAAACAAACCAATTCTGAGTCTTACACTTTTGAGTATAGGCTGACACAGAGTACTGATCTGGATCTATTACTTTTAATGAACAGTTTAGACTTGGACCATTAGTTTGGGTTCATCAAGCAAAAACGATTGAGATATAATCCATTTTGCTCCGTTAGAGAGATCTATATGCTTCTATGTGCCAAAATGCAGAAAATAATTTCTGTAACTTCTCACATCTGAAATTCTCAGATACAGATACCCTGTTTTAGCCTGGTATCCTTACATATTATAGTTACTGTCACTCACTGGAAGCCACTGGCCCACATCCCCACTGTGCAGCCAGCCATCACTGTCCAAGGCCTCTGCCGTCCTCTCCTCGTCCTTCAGATAGCCCCGGAACACACTGTGGCCACGGATACAGATCTAAACACAGCCGAAAGCCAGGAACAGTGTCGGTAAGCAACAACAGATGGTCTGGTACATGCAATATGATAATGACTTTCTCATCTCAAGACCAGCTCACCTCTCCCTGTCCCTTCTCAGCATAGTAGTTCATATCAGGGATGTCGATGAGCTTTACCATCGCACAGGGCAAGGGGGCACCAACATGACCTGACACACACACACACACACACACGCACACCCACACATACATACTCAGGACCAGAGTAACCCACACAGTGACAGAGACGCAAGCTGTTTTTGAGAATCCGCTCGGATGCTCTATGTAGTCAGTTCCATACCTGCGCTCCAGTCGCCTGGCATAGAGAAAGTGCAGCCTGCGGTACACTCAGTCTGACCGTAACCCTCGAAGATCAGACAGCCCAGAGTGGCTCTGAGGAAGGATAGCACAGTAGGGGAGATGGGTGCTGATGCAGTCAGGATGAATCGCAGATTGCCTCCCAAATTTGCCTGAAATAGAGATAGTAGTATATCAGTCCTATAGCTCTTGAGACTGGTCTTAATCTTGAAGTTCAAATACTAAAAATACAGTTTAATCTTAAAACTGGTCTTAACACATTAAACAAAAACATCGCTGCTTGTGCAGAATGGGCACCATAGCTGGAAGAATAAGTCTTGAATGATTTCTGAAAACCAAAGTAAACAACAATCACTGCAGATATCTGTCAGCCAGGTGATCAGATGCATGAGGAGGCACAACACTATCACTGCCAAAAATGCAACCCTGCAACTGGTTGTGTAGTACATGTTGACTATCGTAGTCGACTGCACTGTGATAATGTCTAGTTTTTTTTCACATTTTATTTATTTTATTGTAAATACTTTGTATTTGTATCGCCCATCTATGCAGAACCATCTGAGGGAAGAGTGCACTGTGTTGAGAAAGTAGCACAGTGGGCCAAGTTGCTGACCTGAATCCTGTTGAACACGAGCCTGTCCCACAGACTGTTGTTACGCACAACGCCACTGCTCAACTCTCCCTGCTTTCTTCTCACAGCATAATGAAGCACAGCCCGCCGCAGTGGAGAGGTCACAGAGCCCAGGATCTAGATATAGGCCAGCGCAAAGGAACACAAACCGAGACGTGAGGGTGAGAGATTCATACGAGGCCAAAGGCTTACGTTAATCATGGGAGGATTAGACGCGTCTGTGAATCATGGTATCAGCCAGCTGCGTGTGTTGCCAGAAAATGATAAATTATAATGGTAATTTACTGACCTTGTCATAGATGCGATTGAGTAAGCGAGGCACAACAGGGAAGAAGGTGGGTTTGAGAGTTTTAATGTCATCCATAAGTAGAGAGATGTCCCCTTGGTAGAACCCTACCCTGGCCCCATGACAGAACATAGAGACCTGAGACAAAGGGAAGCTTGATTTAGAATTTATTTTTTCATTACTTCCTTCAAAATGTACTTAATCTCGATACAATACACAGACACATACTGCAGAGTGGCTCATAAAAATCCATCAATGGAGGTTAAACTACCTGAATCATCCTCTCAAACATATGGGCAAGGGGCAGGTAGGAGATTGACACGTCCTCTTGTCGGATCACAAACGACCCCTAAAGAAACACAAAGGAAAAGTACACACAGCATACAGTGAAGCCACAGAGACAATCAAACATGCAATCTAGTTTTTACTATGGCAATTACATGCTGGAATCCATTTCCAGGGACAATTAGTCTAAGTACCTTCCAGTTACAAGGGCAATCAAATATCCAATTAATCATACCATTAGACACAGCAGGGAGCAAAGGCAGATTGAGACTAGTGTATAGAGACAGACAAAAGGGAAATGGAGGTAGCCATGAAGCTGGTCTCAATTAGAGGAGGAAGAGGAAGCGTAGACACAGACCTCCAAGATCTTAATAACAGAGGAGGTGTTTGAGGCGATGTTTCCGTGGGTGATCATGGCTCCCTTAGGTTTTCCTGTATAAATAAACAATACATTACTGCAGTGGTCTGAACGGCATGGGAAACTCCTGCTACACTATAATGAGAGGTTGTCATTGGGCGCTGATGGACACCTTTTCTAGTGGTGTGAGTGAACTCGGTGCAAGACGCACAGGAATGATTATGGGGAGAGAGCAATGAGGTCACACGGTACCTGTGGTTCCACTGGTGAAACACACCACTGCCAGATCCTGGGGCTGGGGCGGCTGCAGTAAACAGATATAGAATAGTAAAGTGTGTTACAATTAAAGTATATTACTATGTGTTGCTTCTAAGACTGACTACGAGCAGGGGTTAAAGAATAATACCACCCATTTAAAGAATTTACATGCTTTATTCTTGTGCCCCAGGACAGTCGTACACTATTCACCCTAAAGCTAGAAATCAAAGAGACAACCCTTGAATTTGTGATGGCACCTGGATGTAAAACCTGCAGATGCTCCATAGACATTGAGTGGGGCAGTAAATTTGTGGGCCTATAAAATGAGTCCATAAAAATGAGCTCTTACACTCAAATGAGGCTTATTCTGGTTCAGGCCTGTTATAGAAATGATAGAATAGTAATACTAGAATATGATCCTCACTTGGGTGTGAGAACATTTTATTCCATTATTATTTTGTTCCATTAATTGTCTATGGAGCAATGCCTCAGATTTTACATCCAGATTTCTAGCTTTAGGTGAGAGTGGTGCATGTTGACAATTATTGACTGAACTGCACTGGGGCACAGGAATGAGTGACTCCTTAACAGGGCATTTAGAGGGTAGTTATGTAAAAGCGGGTCGATTCTAACGTGATTATGTAGCTGTTGAAGGACAATCAACTCACCACAGGATCTTTGAGGTTCTGCCTTCCCAGGTCCTAAAGTGTGTTACACAGGCATTGCGTTATTATTAAAACATTATCGTCTGACGCAGTTAAAAAGAATATCTGATTTAAACTTCCACTTCTCTCACCATGAGCTGTTCCAGTTGTAAAACCTCCACTCCACACTGCTTCCCCCTCTCCAGTAAGGCCTCGCTGAAGTCGTTGAAGAGCACCAGGCAGGCGAGGGTGGGTGTCACACCTTTCTCCTTGTTCTCTAGGAGGGATGTGGCCTTCTCCTCCCGGTCACAGATCACCAGGGAGATCTCCGCTAAAGATGTACAGTGGTAACTGTGGCCATTGCTTACATTTTATGTAATGTTAAATTTACAGTATATGGCACTGTAACTGAATCTTTCAGATGAAGAAACGTATATGTCCGTTTTAAGTTTTCGGATGAACAATGTTTTCAAATCTAATCATCTAAAGATGGTAAGTTGTTGGGAGTGTTGTGTATTCTGTACATTCACAGTTAAAGGACCATACCAGTCTTTTTGACATGTGGATTCCGAGTCATTCTTGCCTTGATACAAAAATCAAGCTGCCCTTCTTTTTTCATAATATTTTAACGTTACTCAAAAGAAATTCTGCCCATTCACCACTGCCATTGGCTTCCAGTGTATCTCAAAATGTATCTTCAACACCACATAAACTGAAGAAAGTCACCACATTTGACTAAAATGCAAAGCTAACATTTTACGTGTCACTTGTTTTCTGAAAGGTTTTGCCATTGAGTATCTGAGGAAGAATTCCTCTTCTTCCTTTTAAGGAATAGAGCAACTTTTCAGGGGAAAAAAGAAAAGCTTTTCAGGAAAATAAATGCATCTCAGATGTTAGCATGGCATTTTAGTAAGATGTGGTGACTTTCATGGGTTTCAGATATAGCAGTAAATAAACTTTATAAATTAACTTTAAATATTAGATTTTTGTATCAAGGCAAAAATTACTTGGAACCCACATGTCAAGAAAGCGGGTATGGTCCTTTAAAGACAGTAGAGGTTGAGTACTTTTGGGTGATCACATTGGGTATCACATTCACAGTCCTGATTTGGATTGACTTGACTTGCATGGGACTGTCCATTTTTTCTTTTTTTAAACAAACTTATATGGTTCTTCATCTGAAAAGGGATCAATTGTTGCCGCATCTCTTATCAGACTATCTTACCCAGATTGAGTATGTGGACCATTGCTTCTAACCCCAGTGTGTCATACAGAGGCACCACAGCCATAGAGTAGGTGTAGCAGGCAAGCTCTGAGATGATCCACTGGTACCAACAGAGGGAGACAGAGCAAGACTGTTATAGTCGCCTACACTCAGACCTTACACCACTGTGCGCATTAACAGACATTTAGACAGTAGGGAGTTATAGGTGTGAATATTAACACCAATAAGACTTTATTTGTACTGTATAGCTCTTTTCAAAACAACTTTGCATATTGCTTCACTGTCAATAAAAAAAAACAATAAAAATAAAAATCATTGGGTTGGTCGTTCCAAAGCCTAGGGGCCCTGATTGGAGAACAGCCAATCATCTTTCGGGTTCAGTCCAGACATTGAACTAACAAAAAGGAGTTTTCCTGAGAGTCTGACGCTGTGCTCTATCTAGGTGGTAGGTGGTTCACAGGTCAGTGATACAGCTGGAAGCTAGACCCAGCTCAGCTTTAAAAGTGATCAGTAAAATCTTTTTAAAAAGTCACAGGTAACCAGTGCAGGAACAGAATTCCTCCCTGCAAGAAAGGAATGTGTGTGTGTGTGTGTGTGTGTGTGTGTGTGTGTGTGTACCTC
>OMKL01044844.1:25074-41987 GCA_900302295.1 Parasudis fraserbrunneri
TTCTGTGCAAATATTCCAACAAACTGCTGGGGGTTCGGCTGGCAGCCTTTGGCTAGCAGCCCAGAGCCCAGCGCTTGTGCCTGTTCAGCCACCTGCAGCAGTGGGACAGTCAATCAGCAACCAACAATGAAGAACAGATCATGTGGCACCACTATGACAGTTACAGTATCAAAATACGAGATATCCATCAGACCTCAGTGTAGGGGATCCACTGGTAGGGCTCCCCAGGCTTCCTGAAGCCAAGACACGGGCCATTTCCTGTGGATCATAACGCAACTATGTTTTTTTCTTACATTTTTTTTCATTGTACAGTAGGAAGGCTGAGAGGGAGAGAAAGGGTAGAGAAGATGCAATGCAGAAAGTTCTGGCAGGATTCAACCCTAGCCCGGCATGGAGTTCCATGTAGATCCAGAGGTGAGGGACTTAACCACTGCACCATCTCTGGGCACATTTGATGGTCTCTCTGATTTGTAACGATACTTTGTAGGGGCTAGGGAGGCTGTTGGTTCACAGCAGCTCACCTGCAATCCTCAGGCCTCTCTGGAACATGTCATAAGCTGTCCTTGTGTCATCGTAGTAGAACTCCAGCAGGGAGTCATCCTTCAGGAGAGCAGAACGCCTCCAGCTGGGCTCTCCCTATGGCAAATAAAAGACCATGGAAATGCTTTAGACACATCAACACAGCTCTGTGAGCACGACACCGATAGATGGCACTCGTATATAAACAAACATGAACATGACAATGATTAGAATTAATTTATCCCCCACAGCTAAAGTACAGTTCAACTAATATCTGGGAAAGAGACTGACTATATGGGGTGGGGGGCTAATCAGGATGCAATAAGAACAGTTCAGTCGAGTGATATATTTTGGTGGTCACTTGGTACTCTATAAGTTGCCCTGGAAAGGTGCAGGAAGATTTAAATTAATTTTCCCCATTAATTTCCAGCATACAGTACAGTGATTTGATGAAAGTGGGTGTCTAAATCGTTATACACATTCAAATCTGTCCAGAATAGTTTGGAAATTATTGGAAACAATTGTGAATGGTATCATGTTGGACGGGTTACAAGAAGTTGAAAAACTGTTCCAGCACACTCTATACAAACTGTTCTGGTGCTATGTATCAGAACTGTATCATTTATCAGAATTTGTATTAGAACTGAGTGAGGGCCATGCACCTCATCTCAGATTTATCTGTTTGTACATATAATATACTGTATGTAGTAGGGTTCTAATGATACATCGATTTGGATCAATGCATTGATTCAAAAGGCAACAATCCAATTCAATCAATGCAATGGACATACTGTATATTGGTTCAGATCGTTAATATGTTGGAAAACAAAGACAGTTGAGAACAATTATTTTGTTGTTGTTTTTTGACCAGATCCAAAGAATGGAAATTTGAAATGCAGTAATGTGATACTGTTAGCTGGATCACAACATATTGTATGATATCGATCATATGTTACTGAATCAAATCATATTGTAGCAAAATTTGTGATATCACCAACTACTGAATCGTACGGAATTCATATCGTATCGTGGTGAAGCCTGATACAAAGTGCCTCTGTAAGGACATTAAAGTTCCTCTAATCAAATCATATTATCCACACTCACTTCTACAGCCACAGACTGGGCTTGTAGATCACAGGGGGGCCGCATGGGGCGAGGACGGGTCACTAGCCAGTACGCAGTGAGGGAGGCAAGGGCCCCTATGCCTAACAAAGAGGAGGGGGACAGAGAGAGGGAGGACAGGGAAAAGGAGGACAGACGAGAGAGGGAGGGGAGGCGACTCCAGAAGTCCTCGGATTCAGGCACTTTGATTCCTCCGTTTGAGCAAATGGATTGTAACCACTCCTGAAAATGCATAGCTGAGGAGGGAGAGAGGGACAAGAGGGGGGATAGGATGTGAGTGAACTGAATAGCTTGTATGAATGAATGAAATAGGCGATGTGGTCCAATGAAACAGAAAGCAGTTAAGCCATACAGTAATATATTCATAGACTCTCCAAAGTTGTTGAAAGGTGCACACAAAAGAAGTCTCACTGTTCTCTGAAACAGAACATGGAGCATCTGCTAAAGGAAGTACTGCACAATCAACCTCTAGCAGCGTGAGCCAATACTGATACCTGGCTAAAACACTGACCTACTTGGTGTCAGTGAAGTTCACAGATAGCAAGAACCAGATATGAATTAGGGCTGGGCAATATATCAGTTCTTTTTTCTTCTTCTTTCTTTTCCTTTATTTACCCAGGGTAGGTTAGTTGAGCATGAATGCTCTTTTTCAGCAACGCCTTGCTTCACACTCACATAGTTCCGCACACTAACCTGTGAGGTGCCCAGTACAACTACAGTCATCTACTGTTGGCCACCGAGCAGTTTATCAGTTTATTGTCTGTCTGTGTGGTCAACCAGGCTAGTGGAGGTTACGTGATTGCCGGCATGTGTTTGTGTGTGTAACTTTTGCTGTGCATGAAACATCTTGCAAGGTACTGGGGCGATAAGCCTAATATTTGTGGTGTATAAGTTTGACGCTATAAGCAAGGTGTATGCATAGTTTTGCACAATCGAGTGTTGACTCCGTCCGACGTGTCCGGCCGGGAGCTACTGGGGAGATATGCTAGTTCGCCCGTTTGGGATTATTTTTTATCACCAGGTGGCAGCGTAATACAAGTGATTGATTGAACAGCACACATCAATGGTAGTGACCTGTTATTAGACATAAGAGGGAATTCCTTGAAGTGGACATTGAAATGGTTGCTATAGATGAAACATTGATCAGGACAGAGTATGAAGGAACTCGGCCTGATCCGGGCAAGTCACCCAAGGAAGAAAAACAGGTGTGAGAAGGACACTGTGTGGATATATCTCTGGAGATTACGTTTTTGCCCCAGAACAACCTCTGGGGCAAGCTAGCTAACGTTAATGTCACCAGGTAGGGTAACATTAGATCTGAAATTCATTATTATTACGTTAGCTAACGAATGTTACTTATGGTGCTCTCTCACTCTCGCTTTCACAGTAGTGGCTAATGTTATTTAGGCTAACGTGGTTAGGTTATAATGTACAGCCACATCTCTTTCTCTCAGTCTCTTTCACAGTAACATTAATGTTAGCGGCTAAGGTCTACGTTATTGTCAAACACATCGCACTGCTACTGGTTATGCATCATCTGTATGTTTTGCCCCTCACATTATAAAAGGCATGTAATACAGCAAGGGCATTTAAAATTTTGCATCATCTTTCATCCATCCAACTTGCCCAACATTTGTGTCAGTGGATTGTGCATTTTGAACTGGCTCAGATGACAATAAGGCGATCCTTGTTTAGGTTATGGGCTACACGACATACTAGTGGTAGTATGTCTGGCTACTGGCTTAGCTCTCCATTTTCACTGTCAGACACATTTACATGTAAATGGAATGGACTGCATTTATATAGCGCTTTTAGCGAAAGCGCTTTACAACTTATGCCTCACATTCACCCATTCACTCACACATGCACACACTGACAGCAGAGGCAACCATGCTTGTCGGGAGCAGTTAGGGGTTAAGTGTCTTGCTCAAGGACACTTTGACACGCTGCCGGGAGGAGCCAGGGATCGAACTGGGAACCTTCAGATTCAGCCCTACCTCCTGAGTCCCACTATCACTTCACAAGTGCAACTATACCAACCTAAGAGGGATTGCACATGTTGCCTACAAATGGCAATCAGTGAATATTATTTGTGTGTTCATACAACTACTTAGCCGTTTCATTGTCACCAATATAATGTCAGGATTTCCCTGAACAAATGGTAGGCCATATCTAACGTGTAGTCTACTGTCTGTCGGCTGTCCTCGGTATGCTAGTGACTTGTCAACACAGTTGGGCTTTTTTTCTTTCCTGCTGACAGTGGATGATCTCTGTTGTGTGAGTGTGTTTGGATACCGGCAATTATAATTAATGGTAATAGATGGTATCTGCATTTGTTAAATATTGTAGGCGTGATTGTTTGCTCTGAGAGAAAGAGAGAGAAGAAACACGTGGCTCCTGCATCTCCCAGGATTGAACACACTGTCTGGCTGCCGCCTGGTGAAGATATATGCGCTCTATTGAGCATACTTTTCTAGTTATATAATTTGTTGTCGAAATTAATGACAAAGAGCAAATATCTAGTCAGATTTCTGAAATATTTGAGAAGTTTTAGTTTTAGCTTGATATTGCATCACACTGACTTCCTATTACCATGCTGTCCAATATGATGAACACATCGACAAGATTAGCATATCTAATATGTGGGTCTCCATACAGCAGATATTGATATGTACACAATATGTCCAAGGAAAAAGTCTGAGTATCAGGATATTCATTATTTTCAATATCGCCCAGCCCCAAGCTCAACACTGTGTAATGATGGTGTCATGTTTGTTTGTTTGTTTGTTTGTTTGTTATAGCATTTAAGTTTTTAAGTTTTCAATTGTAACAGTCTGTACAAAGATTAGGCTAGTTAAGAATAGTTTAGAATTTCCTCATGAGTAAAGTACAGTGGCAAAATTGTAAACACCCGAACTAGAAGAGTACTCAGATCAGCACTGTGCTGGGGAATATGCTAAATTATTGAACTTGGTAAGTGACAAATGCTCTGTAAAAATATGTAAATCCCTAAACATTCTCTCTACTTACTGTGCTAACTTCATTATTAAATGGGGAATACTACACAAATTAAGAATTTAAATATGTTATTTCCATGGTCTTTCCATGAAAAGTTAAATCAGTCACTTAGGGGTGTAATGATTAATCGACTGCATAGAGTAAATTGATTACAAAATTAAATCCATAAAAAATTGCTGCATCGATTGTTCAAAACATTTCACTGGAGGCAGTTAAATGTTCCAAAGTGTCTAGTCTGACGGAAATACAAGAGAAGATGTAGATGTCATTCAGAAGCACTAAGATTTTTCAAAAATGCTCCACAAAGACCCTGTTAAAGTGCATGCTTCAGCACAAGTTCAGTATGCATTCAACACATAAAACGCATGTAAACTTAAATGAAAAAGTTCAATTGTCCATTTTTTTTTTTTTTTTCTTAATGGAAATTAATCATTTAGATGCACCCAGTCTGTCCAGAGTCAGGACCCAAGTAAGTGTGGTGTCGACTGAGAAGTTAATAGGATGAACAGAATTTTCGAGAATGCTGTAAGCAGCAAAACTGGGGGCCAAGCAATCAGCCCGTCCCCAACGGGCACGTTCTGATCGGGCACTGCACTAGTCAGGTTTAAAACCTGGAGATGCTCCATAGACAATACATGGGAGACAGCAAGTTTAGGCCTCTTTGAGTTTGTATACCCAAATGAGCTTCATTTCTATAGCAGCGTTCTCAGTTCCAAAACGGAAAATGTCCCTATACAGAACATTCCCCTGTGTTTTTCTGCATCCCTATCCCTTTCCCTAGGCCTTGCACGGAATGTTTGTGTAGTTCTTTTTCTTCCAGTATGGCTGCCTGTAACCATTGGTAACCACTTTCAAAAGAAAATGCCTAATTTCTGTGCAGCGCTAGAGTAGGCAAAACACTGGAAAAGCATGATATTACTGCTCTACTTGTTTACAAGATCAAGTAATAAGACACCAAATTATTATGTTTTTGTTGATATATTTCTCATATATCAACCGTTGTCTCTTCCATTGCATGACTGCCTGTAACATAGCAACCATTGTTTTGTACAAGATTGTTGGCAGACAGAGAACTACACAAACATTCCGTGCAAGGCCTCTATTCACTGTCTATGGAGCAACTCCAGACATAATATACCTGATGACATCATAAGTTTGAGTTAACAACTCTATTTTCTAGAGTTTCCAGACAGTTTAGTCAATATTTGTGAACATGCAACACTCTCTCCTAAAGCTTGAAATTGTCTGGTTAAAATGTAAGGATGCTCCATAGACAGTGAATGGGCACTAACTTTGTGGGCTCATGGAATGTTACAGTAAACCTACACTATGTAACTTCTTCTTGGAAAAATATTGCTTCTTTATCAATCAAAATCACAGTGTTGTGGACAACAAGATAAAACCTTCTCAACAGCAAAGCATCAAACCCCAGTGGAATGGCCCATATGAGCCCTCTTGGTCGGGCACAACCAGTGATGCGATAGCCTCTCTGCAAACAGGAAGAATATATTTTATCTATTGGAACTACACCACATAAAAGGCTACAGTCACATTTCCCTCCTTGTCATTATCCTCCTTGTTTGTCTCTGTGTACTAAGCAGCTACCTCTCGCAGCCACAGGGGGTCACCATTGTGTGAATGTTACATAGTGAAGCTTTAACATTTTATGGCCCCTCAAAAGTCTGTTGTATAATTTCACATCTGACATAGCCTAACAAATTTGAGGGTTCTCTCTGTCTGACTTCTAGCTTTAGTAGAGAGGTGCATGCTCCCAAATATTGACTGAACTGTCCTGTAGCACAGGTGTAACAGATGTGAATTCTTAAAAGGGGTGGCATTCCCCTTTAATGGATGGGGGAATAAGAAGAATGACGCAAATCCTAAATTAAATGAATGAATTTAAAAAACATCATTCCACGTTTGATGGTGTAAATCACCTCAAACAAAACACACACACGTTTTGGCTCTGGCGGGCCATTCATTTAAACCTCAGCTGAACCACACGGGGCCACAGGCTTGGCAGGCAAAGGAGGGAACTGAGGAGAGAATAGAAAGGCCTGGGCTGTAAATTGGTGGTGGTGGGGGGTGGGGGGACACTCCAGGAAGTAATGATGATTGGCTTAACAGAAACAGGCGCTGAGGTTACTCTCAGTCATGTTGTACCACCACTCTGCCTTCCAACCAAAGAGTTCTATGGCAGACAGAGAGCTGGAGAGAGAGGGAGGGTGACAAGAAAAAGAAAAAGAGTGAGGCTGAAAAGGACAGAGTGTTGGTACTGCGTACAGTAGAGTAGCAAGGGGTTGGTGGTGGTGAGATGGGGTGAGGGGGAGGGACAGCATGATGGTCTGCAGCCTGGAGGTCCACCCTCAACGATTCCCTGCCAGAGATTTAATTGTCCACAAACAAACCTTAACAGTGTGTATGGGAGAAAAGGCATTAAACATCCCCAACAACATCAAAACAAACTCTTAAATTCCCTACACCATTCATCCACACACAATGCAAAAATGTGTTATTTTATTTCATTCTAAACTGCTCTTTTCCCACCCCAATCTACTCATGGAATTCACTTCACCAAATAAATCTCACCCTCTCCCCATCTGACCCCCCTCCTCCAACACCCCTCAACCTCTCACCCACTTTCTCCACCCCACCCCCGATTTCAAAAGGAGACGGGATAAAGAGTGATGTCACCCTCCAGCCTTTAAACCAGGCCCATTCTGCTCCACTTCCTTACCCTTAGGCAGAGCAAACGCCACACTTTTCCTCAATACATTTATAATCCTCTTGCTCCTGTGATTTATGCAGAGTAAAAGTGTTAATGTGCCACTATACGTCTGCTGTAATAACGATACAGATGAGGGTCCCCATGGCTCCTTTTGTGCAAGTAAATAGAAGAACAAGCTTTTTGAGATGTGGCATATTAAAAGATGATGGTTTGCGGTGAGAAGAATATACCCCAGCTGTAGCCCATTCTCTCCCTCTTTTTCCCACTAGTATTATCCTCCTCCCTCGCTCCCATTCATAACGGTTATTGTCAGGGCAAGACAGGGGCCATTGTGCTCCTTGGCTCTCACTGCCTAGCAGAGATGAGACAAAGGGATTAACGGAGACATTTGGAAATAAATGACTAAAGCAGGACACAAAGCAAATGTACCTTTATAAACTATAGCCTACCAAAGCCTGTTTGGAATGAATAACCTCACTGCTCATGTAAGGCCATTCATAGGAGTGATTGCATAACAGACAACAGATGACAGAGCAATTCTATCCCAGGTGATGCCATGTTCCAACAACTACCCACATCTTATCATAAACTATCGTAAGTTGGGTGGGCTACACCCATGTTCGGTGCAATTTACGTTTTCATCTAGTCCAACGTAAAATATATGGCTTAAATACAGACAGCATTTTCCTCAAACTTTCCTTCAACTTCCTGGTAAGGCAAGGCGTTAAAAGGTGCAGTAAACCGCCAACATTCAGTTTCAAAGGGAGAGGGGAGGCACTTAACAGATAACCCAGGGTCTTGCATGTCTGTGCACATTCACCCCTGCTGACAAGCAGAGACAAAGCTGAAATAAACAGAAGACACAAGAGCTAAACATGCTGTACAACGGCAGAAACACAAGACAGCACAATGAAAGATCGAATGGAACGGAAAATTCTAGGGCCAAATAATGACTTTCATTAAGGATCTGTCTGGTTAGCTAATCCATGACAATTAATTAAAAATAATTGGCATGCGTTCAGGCTTCAACATACCTGTTACCTAGAAATATACAGAATATGGCTGGCTTATTCCTTCCTACTTGAGCCAGGATTCACACAGACAGAGTTTCCCCCTACTTTCTGTGACCAAAAATCTAAACACTCCACTACAAAAGAAAAAAACCCTGGATCATATTCAAAGGTGTGAGCACATGGCACTGTAGCTCACAGAGCCTATCTGGTGAAGCAAGAGAAATGGCTGGGAAATGTTCTCTCTGACCCAGAAAGCTACAGGAGGTGTGATGGAGAGAGGAAGGTTTATGGGGAGGGAGAGAAGGAAACAGGCATTTTGTAGCTACACCAGCAGGTCTACGGGACTGGGAACACTTTCCATGTGCTAAACTCGGCGAGGTGAATTGTCTGAAAAGAGATGGGGAGAGCTGAAGGGGGGACACGTGAGGCTGGTGAGGGAGTGTGAAGGAAACAAGCATAGGAGAGGGAGAGAATGAAATACACGGGTGTTTTCCGGCTGTGATTCCCCAATGAAGCGTGAAGAACACAGACACACACAACCCACAATGAGGTTTTTTTGGTGAAGAGTGGGGGTGGGGGTGGAGAGGAGAGTAGGGGAGGAAGGCCTCATTCCTGGGGAGGGAAGAGGATAGCAGAATCCTTCACTCACAACAGAGAACACAGACGGTCTTTGACAGCCACTCAGCTTATCACCAGACTCCCATGGTATCCAGTTACACCATATAACCTGTCTCAAATTCACTTCAAACCAATCAAGATTTCTACTGATAGCCTACCTGTCAACAACATTTAAAAAGCTTGCAGTTTTTAGTTTGTTGTAATGGTGTGTAGGCCTACATTACAGTATCAAAATCAGTGTCCAAGCAAGAGTGCTCATCTTTAACAATTTGCTTTGAGGCAAAACGTCCCTTGTGAATCAGGGACTGTATTTGTTCACCAAGACAGATCAGCTAACTGTACAGTGTCAAATGCTCTATTGAGAGTAGAGAGAATGCCACGCCAGCCTGAGAAAGTGCATTCCATCTACATGGACACCTTTAAACATGTTGCCCCTAGTTCCCAATGTCGACACCAGAAAAAAGTGCTCCTTCTAAAAAAAACAATCCAGTACATAATGGTAACATGAATACACAAGCATTCTGTTAACTTACAATGCAGCATGATCGATGGAAAGAATTCCACAGAGCACAGACTAGCGTTACTATACCACTGGCCCTGTGCCACAGTTTACAAGCCTAGTAATTATCTTAGCTCAGGAAGAAAGAAAACAACCGGTTATGCTAAATTCCACCACTAACGTTAAATACGCATAAGAAAATACAAAGAAAACTAACCATCCCAAGACCTAACGTCCGTATACGTATACCTCCTACAATTAATGCTTTGGAAATGCATAAATAGGCAAAACGCCTACCGTTGCACTTAACATGTTTAAAATTCTGTCAATTCCTTTTATTTTGTTGCAGGATGCAATGCAGCTGTTCACTCGTGCAACAGTAGGTTGATACATACAGACAGCAACATACTTCAATGTTGTTAAACGTTAATCATATAAAGTTATCAAGTAAATATGTAGACCTATCGTCGTGTAAAAAGTTATCAAACGAGGTTTGTGAATTATTCTATTGCAAGGGTCCCTCGTGCAACCAAAACTTTCTTACCTGAGTGAAATGTAGGTCAGGAGATTTTGTCTAGATTGTGCTCCCCTCGATTGCGCTCCACTTCGGTAGATCCATCGAAATCCCCACCCGCCACCACCACGTGTCCAAGTGTCTCTCACTCACAGCGACACTGCACAGTACAGAACCCCTCTACTTTTTTCTGACGTCACTTACTAATAGTCGGCCAGTGCACATATTGAAGAAAAATGCAAAGCTATTCTATGGAATAAATGTAGCCCATTATGAAGAAAAATCTCCCCCTAAAATGAAGACTCAAGATTAGATGCATAGCCTTTCCGAGTATTCAAAGAAAAAAGTGGACGCAGCATAATACAGATACCTGTTTATAGAGAAGTATATCTACAATACATTTTGTTTTGAAATCACAGACATAGTTAGTCAGCACAAAAAGGCCTAGTCAGTCACTAACATCCACTTGCTATACATAGTAATGAAAACATGGCAATAAGCTACAAATTATTTACAATGATTGACATAAATCAATCTTGAACACAGGGAATTATTGTGACAGTTTTTCATCATCAATCAGAAATCCTTGTCCCAGTTTGTCTCCTGTTCTGGTGAGCCCTCCAGCTGGTTTGTGTACTGATCAGTTGTAATGCTCTCCGACAGATGACTCAACTGAAAGGTAATGTTTGGGAATGTTTATCAATTAGATTAAAAAAGAGAAAAAAGAAAAAAAGTAGCAATCTGTCAAGAATGATCTCAAGACAAAAGAAAACTCAGCCCATGTCTTACTTTGGGAATGATCGGTGGGTTCACAGTGCCTTTGCAAAGTCCTTCCCAGTTGAATCCTTCAAACCATCTAATTGAAATGAGATCACAACCATCATGAGATCACAACCATCTAAATTAACACAATATATGAAACAAGGTTACAAACACAGCACCCCCATAGCAGAGTAAGACTTTTCCTCCAAAACAATGTTTCATCTTACTTGTGCCTCTGAATGTCCTTGGCCCCATTTCTCTGGCTCCCCAGTCTCTCTGAGGGATTGTTCCTTGGCGAAGAGAAGCAAAAGAGACATGACCCCCCAACACACACACATGGTTAGTGTCTGAATAATTCTGAATAATTTCAGTATCATAATTCATATAGTGGTGTGGATTTTTTTTTTTTTTTTTTTGTATGTAGGTCAAGTCTGTTACACCTGCACAGTTTCTTAATGAGGCTGGAGGCACTTTTACTGATGATTTTAGGGAAGCTGACCAGGTCGATGCCACGGATGGTGGCCATGAACGTCCTCATGGGGTCAGAGCCAGTAAATGGGAGACTGGAGAGGGGAAAATGGGGTGTATCATCAACATCATCATCAGTCATCCTCATCATCAACAACATCATCATTAATGATCTCTAAAAGAGGAGAAATGAACACAAACGTACTGGGAAAGAAAGTGACTCTTACCCTCCACTCAACAGTTCAAACACAAAAACACCCAGTGACCAGAGATCTGCAGACACAGAATGTCCCTTATTCAGGATGATCTCAGGGGCCATGTAGCCTGGTGTACCGCAGAATGTCCATGTTTTATCACCCACACCAACCTTCTTTGCACATCCAGGTCCCACCTAAAAATAGGGTTGGGGAGAACCAACTTAAAGTGATCAAATTACAGATACTTCTGATAAAACAGGTGATTACTTTTTGAATTATTGAGAAGCTTGATGGAAGGGAAAACATTTTGATGGTGAGATAATGTGTGCAAATATCACTTTAGGCCTCTTGAAATAATGGTTGATACTGGTTATAGATTATAACAATAAGACTACTGAAATTACAATTTACTTCACATTCTTTTGATTTTGGAGGCCAAGAAATCCATAAGCAATTGACGGCAGATTAGTTACTCAGTTTGAGTAATATAACACTGCTGTCACCTCGTATTGCCAATTTAGGTGATTTTCATGTTTTTATTTGAATTAAAATTTTAGATGGTTCTCTAAGTTGTGAGCAAGTTCTGTGACCCTAAGGACCATGAAATCCATTCAAAACCCAATGTATAACCACAAAACTACATGGGTGTCAATGTAAAAGTTAGGTTGTTTTTCTTAATTCCTGAAAAGTTGATCCTTTTGGATATGAGGTTTTCACCCGACAGCAGTGATAATTGATTACATTACTGATTACAGTTTTCAGAGGGTAATAAATAATTTAACACATCGATTTTAAAAGTAACTTTCCCAACCTTGCAAACAAAAGGCAGGAGGCAGTAGAGTTACAATTACCCTGAGCAGATACAATACATGCAGAGGGAGATGCCCTGAGAGCTTGAGCCATTGCCCCTTTACCTTCATTGGCAAAAGTGCCCCTTTTACATGATATAAGACTGTTATATTTTAGTCTATTATAATTATTATGAATGTTATTATCATTTCAGTCCACACATACAGGTACACAAAACACAAGTAAAATATCTACAAATTGGAAATCTCAACCGCATTTCTCTTCTCTGAAAAATGTTGCATCATAGCGGACAAACACTGGCTACTGCTGGTACCTGGTAATCTGTGAAGATACCACCAGCAGCATAGCAGATAAACCTGAGTCAGTCTATGTCAAATCCAACATATCCTCTTGTATGTAGACTTTCTATGTCAGATCTAACATATCCTCCTGTATGTAGACTTTCTATGTCAGATCTAACATATCCTCCTGTATGTAGACTTTCTATGTCAAATCCAACATATCCTACTGTATGGAGATGTTCTATGTCAAATCCAATATATCCTACTGTATACCTGTAGAGATGTTCTACGTCAGATCTAACATATCCAACTGTATAGAGACGTTCTGTCAGATTGAACATATCCTTCTGTATAGAGACGTTCTGTCAGATCGAACATATCCTACTGTATAGAGACGTTCTATGTCAAATCCAACATATATGGAGATGTTCTATGTCAGATCAAACATATCCTACTGTATAGAGACATTCTATGTCAGATCGAACATATCCTACTGTATAGAGATGTTCTATGTCAGATCGAACATATCCTACTGTATAGAGATGTTCTATGTCAGATCGAACATATCCTACTGTATGGAGATGTTCTATGTCAGATCGAACATATCCTACTGTATGGAGATGTTCTATGTCAGATCCAACATATCCTACTGTATGGAGATGTTCTATGTCAAATCCAACATACCCTACTCTACGGAGATGTTCTACATCAGATCTAACATATCCTACTGTATGGAGATGTTCTATGTCAAACCCAATATATTCTATTGTATGGAGACTTTTTATGTCAGATCCAACTACTGTATGGAGACTTTACACCCACACCCCTGTGAGTGTGCTATGCCTCTTTTTTTTAATTTGAGCCACTGCCTCTGAAGTAGGTGGTCTCTGCACGTCTCTGACCACGAGTAAAATTCAATAGATTTCTATTACAGTCTCTAACATACATAGAAACACAAATCAGTCTATTCAAAAATGAAGAGTAAAGCTGATAACATAAGTTGTGGTACCAATTTGGCAAATCCACGCTTGTCCAGAACAACATTCTCAGGCTTCAGGTTTCTGTATATGACACCACGACAGTGAAGGAAGATCAGAGCCTCGACAACACAAGCGATGTAGTACCGGCTGCTGCAGTCATCAAACGAGCCTCTGAAACACAAATGTAACAGAATGCAGAGGAGGACAGGAGAGTAGAGCAGATCTGTCAATCCCTGAGGGCAGTTTGTCTTAAATGTGTCAAAACTAATGGATCTTGATGGATGTAATGTACCGCAATAATCACTACCTGTCTTTGAGGAGACTGTAAAGATCACCTCCAAGGCAAGCCTCTGTCAGCATGTACAATAATCACTACCTGTCTTTGAGGAGACTGTAAAGATCACCTCCAAGGCAAGCCTCTGTCAGCATGTACAATAATCACTACCTGTCTTTGAGGAGACTGTAAAGATCACCCCCAAGGCAAGCCTCTGTCAGCATGTACAATAATCACTACCTGTCTTTGAGGAGACTGTAAAGATCACCCCCAAGGCAAGCCTCTGTCAGCATGTACAATAATCACTACCTGTCTTTGAGGAGACTGTAAAGATCACCTCCAAGGCAAGCCTCTGTCAGCATGTACAGGCACTTGGCATCTCTATAGGTTCTGTGTAGCCTGGGAGAGTAGACACACAACATTATGAAAGTCACTTTTTAACCCTTTTCAAATTACATTTGACTACGATGCTGCATGCTTACATCGGAGGTGCATTTATTTTCCTGAAAGGTTGCTCTGTTGAGTCTTAATACAGTGTCTAACAAGGATACACAGTGTCATATATGCGAAGCATAAGTCAGAGTGCCATGCTCGTGAACTGTAACTAGGGCAGAGTGACATTGCCGTCTATGAAGAGCTTTGCATCTAAAAAGGAAGAGGAGGAATTTTTCTTCAGTATTATGTCACAATGGCAAAACGAGTGACACATAAGAGCATGGCACTTTAGTAAATTACGGTGACTTTCAGGGGTTTATATGGTCTTTTTATCAAACATTTTCAGATACACTGGAAGCCTATGGCAGTGGTGATTCAACAACGCTACCAAATTTATCAGCAATCGTAAAAGATTATGAAAAATCAGATAAGGCATAATTTTGTATCAAGGCAAGAATGACCCATGTGTCAAAAACTCTAGAATTGCCCTTTAATATGTTAGTTCTTTATTTGTTCCTACGTGTGCTTTACAGTAACTGATAGTTAATAAATGGTTTGTTAACATATGGCTCCTTATTAGTTTAAGGTTTAAGGTTTATTCCTTATTTGTGCCGCTAAAGTAAAGTGTTACCCATATTTCAGACACAACCACATTAGTCCAAATCACAGTTAAAATACTCATTACCATGGGCAAAAATGCATTCACAGCAAGTACACCTGATTGATACCACAATATGGAATGAGGTACACTTAGCAAATTTTTACTGCTAAATATCATGGAGTTACTGGGCTTGGGTATAAAGGAATTGTAGCTGTAGCATGGAGGAAATTGACTGTTAAGTTTAATTATAAAAAGGACACTATCCAGCAAAACTCAACTTGTCATATTTTTCTGAAATGTTCAATAACATTAGATCTATATAGCCCATAGATTAGCAGGTCAAAGGGTTGCTAATAACACTGAGGGGAAATAGGATTAAACAAGTTAATATATACCTTTATTTGGGGGGGGGGTCACACTATGCTTATGGGTAATGTTTAACATTTGTTGTGCTTTTTAACGTGTTTGTAAGTGTTAAAACATCAACATAACAGGTATATTGTTCAATCAAATCGTTCATTTGACAGAATGTTCACATGGATGGTCACATCAAATGGATGCACACCTGACTATGAATGGACAATGAGCCTCCGTGAGGATTTGTCTTTCTCTCAGGATGTGCTCTTGGAGGCCATTGTTAAGTATCAACTTTTTCCTAAGCACCCTCATGGCGAAGGGACACTTGACATTGCTCTTTAGCTGCACCTAGGAGAGGTAAAAATCAATATGTTACATTAAACATAGAGCCTTGAGAAGAAGGCACCACAGGGAATAGGCGCCATCATGTATACTCCAGGGCTCAACTCACCAGGTCTACGTGACCAATTTCCCCCGCTCCCAGCTTGCAGATAACCTGGAAATCACTTAGAGTCGTGTTTGATAGGAGTTTGGCGTCCACATCTGACCTGCTCACAGGGAAAGGAGGGGGTGGGCTTGTACACAGTGCTTTGGACAAATACAAATAACACATTGTTGTTTTACAATTTCATCTCTAATGCTCCTTACTCGACTTTGGATTCAGTGCTTTGCTGCATGTCATGGCTGCCGTCCACCAAACCTCCAATGAGATTTTTGAAAGCCCTGAAAGAAAGAACCAGTCTCAGACCTCTGAAAAGATATGCCTGAAATCTCTCTGGATATGTAAATCAATTAATGAGCAATGTATTCAAGCAACATAATCAAGTATTTCACAAGCAGTGACTATTGTTACTGTCGTTGACTCACTCACTCTCTGTCTATGCTCAAACACGTGACGTCGCCCACAGCAATCACATTCACAGTGCGTACATCTTCTCTAAAGACAGAGAGACAAAGAAAGTAAGAATATAAGAACCTCTCAACTGTAACATAGTACAGACCAAGGCAATGCACTGATATCATGAAGGCACAAATATATTACACATTCTCTTATTCCCCTTTGTCTCTAAAGGATTCTTCCTAAACTGTGAGAAATTGTTTAACCTTGTGTAGCCATGATTCAGATTCCCTGTGTCTTTTTTGAATTTGCATAGTGGAGCACCTAATGTCCACCTGATTGTGGATGATGTACATAATAGTAAATGTATATTGTACCAAAGTACAATAGTGCAATGTACACCACCACTGCCAACCAAGCCATATTATTGGACATTAATTGTATTTGGTGAAGAAAATATAATAAATAGATAAAATATAATACAATGTAACATACAGTAAATGTCTATCTGATCCAAGTTTGAGAGAAAGAGCATGAAAACTAAATACAATCATACAGGGAAAAGTGTGGGTCTTATAGCATTTGTTGTTGGGTTTTGCTCAGCAGTGAATGGTTTTAATGAAGTGCAAGCAATATAAATGAATCTGCCCACTGTTATAGTAACATCAGTAACATCTCATGAAAGTAATTTATTTCATCCTCACCCCCACAGGCCCAGTTCACCAAACCACTCCCCCTCAGATAGTTTAGATAGGTCTGCAGGCTCCTCGTGGCCTGGCTTCTTCTCTGTCACTTTCACCTGCAGTGGGAAGGCATAGAGAGAAGCGTTACTGGAGTGCAATGTACAACAGTGTGTTGTACATTGCACCCCCCCCCCCC
>OMKL01044856.1:0-13679 GCA_900302295.1 Parasudis fraserbrunneri
TTGTGTTATCAGTCTACATACTGTAAATTCATACAGGCTTGCTATCGCATATTTCAGAGAGCAGTTTCCAGTCCACAGCCATCTGAATAGAGGCTGCCACTGCAACCAAAAGCAGCTTAAAAAGGGAAATGGTGGCCCAGCTGTTAGCCCATGCGGTGACTGGAAGATTATGTCCTCAGCAGCAAGTATCCATCTCTCTAAAAGTGATAATGAGCATTTCATGGGAGCATTACCTGCCGAGGGGGAACTGGGAACTTCTCTGCTGAAAATGAGTATGTGTGAGTGACATGTACAGTATATAGGGTATATGTATATAGGGCCATGACGGGGAAAAAAATGACTAACTCGCACTGTATGTAATAATGCAATCGGGTGACATGATTACGATGATGACTGTTTCAATTAGCAATTAATGCAAAGCGCTTGGCTATGACTGCGAATGTGGAATCTATTTTCCCCCTGGAATTAAGCCCTAACGGAAACAGAAACCATCTCTAGTATGCGTTCAGTGAGGAACTGGCGGTGTCATCTGTCAAGAAACCAGCCAATGAATCACTCCAGTTCTCGCAATCTCTCGTGATCCAGCGACAGCTAGCTACATTTCCTGTTTCTGATGAACGACACTACAAGCAAGTTCTACAAGCTTGTTAAAGTTGGTGGTGGGGGGGTTGGGGGATATAATACAATACATGACCACACATACTACTCTATTCTACTGCAAAGACGCAGAGCAGGTTGAATGTTAACCTTACAAATGCTGCCATCAGTCATGTGTTAAGATAAAGAGACGTTTGGTCTACGATGAGTCCAATCGGCGACACAGAAAGCGACTGTGTGGACACCTGACACTGTTCTACAAGATACGTGGGGCCCAGAGGCAGCAGCAGAACACTGTTTGTCCTGTGGGTGGTGGGAGAAAAAAAAAAGAAACTCACTTCTGTTGTAGGTCATGCAGGCTCTGCTCGGCTCTCTGCAGGCCCTCCAGGTCTTTCATCATCTTCTTCATGTGGTCCTTCGAGTAGCGGTTCTGAATGTAGGCAAACCAGCAGCCACCCATACCGATGACTATCGACACCACCAGCATGAAGTCCTTCAAATGGTTATGTCGATTCACTGGGAGGGAGGGAGAGAGAGAGCATTTTAGAATAGTAATGCTGTATATCAAGATGATTTTATAATTTTTAAAAGTGCCCGTCTAAAATTAATCAAACTTAGCATGGGTTACATGTGCAACAGTGTGTAAAACCAAAGTGCAAAAATGAACTGTGACCTAGCAGCAGTTTTGTCAGAGCCTAGTCATACTCCAACTATTGTGGAGTCACAGAAATAGATGGGCATTAGTAGTACAGGCGAAGGGTTGAGGTGAGACAGCGCCAAGCCAAAAGACAAAGATAATGGCAGATTAACACAATCTATTTCAGTCTGGTAACGGACATTAATAAACAACGAGCACTGAAAACCATGGCATGGGAACGGTGACATTTAGCTACACCAGAGGTGACGAATCAAACCCGGACACTCTCCCTGCTTGTCCTCTGAGCAGCTTTGGGGGGGGGTTAAGGTGTGAATGTCTTCTGACATAATGTTATCATCCTAAGTGATTCATGTTTTTCCAGTTTCTGACAATCACAGCCAGCCAGGCAGCAACCCCCCTGATTTACAATTGGCCACAAACGCTCAATTTGGAATCAACCCAAAATCTACAGGAAAACGGTCACAAAAACAAAAACAAAAAAATACAGGCCAGTTAGAAGTCAGATCTATTTTCTCAGCTTTGCCAATAGCCAACTTTTAATTATGGGGAACACAAACCCTATTTACTCTGGATTCATTGTTCTTTTCAACCTGCTGAGCTGCAGGGTTTGAGTAAATAAGCAGTACTTGTTTCCTGGAGAGAGAGAAAAAAAAGGTAAAGAAGTAAATAAGCTCTCAACAAGCAGCACTGGTTTCCTGGGGAGAAAAAAAAAAGTAAATAAGTAAATACGCTCTCAACAAGCAGGACTTGTTTCCTGGAGAGAGTCAAAAAGGAAGTTAACCTTCTTGAGACTGATATAGAACCATTTCTGTCTTTTTAAGGGGGGGGGGCAGGGGATCTTTACGGGGAGATAGCAGATCAAGTATGTAGCTGCCACTACTAGATGCCATATAGAAGTGGTACACATCATCTGAAAGTTGGGAACCTGAAGATTAATTTGAGATGCAGCTCAGCACTGTGTGTCAAGTTTTTCTAGTCATAAATCTCTAAGAAACATTGTGTTTTGGTTAGGCGCCCATTAAGTGTATAAGGGCTTAGAACTTTATGATATTAGTGTATTAGTGTGATGGCCATTCCCATGCTCAATTATGTCTCATAAGTTGTTGCAGCAATTTTGGATTGATACCATTTGTTACACAGATTTGGTGCAATACTTTACCATTTTTGACCACTCGAGAATTGATAAAAATGTTCAGAAATCCCTCAAAAATACCACATTAAGACACCAAGACCTCGAGGAACACTGTAGAAAAATGCATGCGGTGTTGGTATCAAAAACGTTTTGACATTTGGAGATTTCTGTAAGAATTGCATTTTTCGCCCACTGGATGACAAGCACTTCTGTTCTGGAAATTGCTCAGGAACCCCACTTTATGGTCAATAAACCTAGGAAACTCAAACATACTCTGAATGACCTATGTCTCTAGTTTGTGGCTGTAAAGTTTCATGAGGCTGTGATTAACCTAGAGGTCACAATAAGTAATTTTATACAGTGAGGTCAATGATATGACTACTATGAGGACTAACATCATCACACATGAATACAATTTGGGCTCATTGGATCCACAAGAGTCTCAGATTTCCAGTTATACCCAATGTATGCAATTCCAAGACTGTTTAGGGATCCCAGTATGCAGAAATGATAAAAACATGGTGTAAATAACACATTTGTACTGCATGCAAAGAACTGTATGGTTCTTGCCCAAAACTGCATGAGATTAGCTAAAATGTGCATGTCTGTAAAGGGGAGACTTGTGGCTACCCATATAATCCATTTTCATTCAGATACTGTATCTTGAGGTGAGAGGTCAAGGGACTCTTTTGAAAATGGCCATTGCAGCATTTCCCTCACCAAAATGTAGCCCAACTTTGGAGTGTTATTTAGCCTCCTTCCAGACAAGCTTAGCATGACAATGTTGGTACCAATGGATACCTTAGGTTGTCTAGTTTCATATGATACCACTACCTTTGTGCAAGCACTACAGCCTCTGAAAAACAGGACGCTAGCAGTACACTACGTTTCTGAGGGTTAAGTCAAGGGAAAAGATACAAAAATAAATAAAAGTTAGCAACAACTTTTCACTAAGGACACTGAGGAGGGGGGAGGTGGGGGGAGAGAAAGGACAAGTCACCATGAGATACTGTGGGAGATAAATGAGGGAGTGGTGTGTGTGTAAATGGCATAAGTGGGCCTGGAGGCTGCTAGATCTAGATACATGCGACAACTGAAATATCATTTGGCAAAGTACCCACCTCTCGCACAACAGAAATGGCATTCTGTTTACATAGTAACATGATTGGGAAACGGGGCAATTAAGCGTTTAACCGATAGGATTAGTCGGTTAACAGTTACTCTGTTAACCATTGACATCCCTGGCCAAGACAGCTGTGTGTGTACTCTCATAGCCTTGCCTCCACAATTCAGAGAGCAAACATGAGTCAGTCAGAGCCATTGAAACGGTAACAGTTAGGAGCTACAGCATAGTAAAGCCATAGAAGCTGCATGTTGCTGTAAAGCTGGAGCTCAGGGACATACTACTGAGCTGTGGACCCGTGCCCTCTGTCTCTCTCTCTTCAACACTACAGAACCAGCAGTCCACTCCACACTGGAGAGAGAGTTGGGCTAAAAGGGGAACACCACCCAAATTAAGAATTTGGATATGTTATTTCAACGGTCTGGGAAAGTGTTCAATCAATATTTATGAGAGCTACTCTCTCCCAAAGCCGCAAATCAGAGAAGTAGTACTCAAACCTGTGATGTCATCAGGTATAAACTCTGGAGCTGTTCCGTAGACAATGAATGGGAGACAGATTTTGTGGACGTTAAGAATGGTTGTTTGAGTTTCTATACCCAAATGACCTTTATTCTATATTAGTGTTCTAAGTTCTGAAACAGAAGATGTACCCATATACTCAGAACGTTCCCCTGGGTGCTCTCAGTGTCATCTTTACTATCTCTCCCAATTAATTGTCTGTAGAGCAGCTTCAGACTTTATACCTGATGACATCACACATTTGAGTTTAAGCAGTCTAGTTTTGGGGATTTGGGAAAGAGCTGTTCGTGTTCACTAATATTTTTTGACTGTCTTAGACCACAGGAATAACATGTATGAATTGTGAAATTGGGCATAGTTCCCCTTTAAGCTATATTTACTAATATAAATGAGAAAGGACAATGATCCCTTCCCGACCAAAGGAGCACAACTACCAAATATGCTGTCATGACATTATACACTTTATTAGGTGGGGAGTGGAACCCGGTGTGGTCTTCTGCTGCTGTAGCCCATCTGTCCACTTCAAGGTCCCGTGTGTTGGGCGTTCAGAGATGCTCTTCCACATACCACTGTTGTAATGCGTGGTTATTTGAGTTACGGTCACATTCCTGTCAGCTTAAACCAGTCTGGCCATATTCCTCTGACCTCTCGCATTAACGAGGCGTTTTCACCCACAGAACCGCCGCTCACTGGAAGTTTTTTTGTTTTTTTTGCGCTATTCCCTGTAAACTCTAGAGACTGTTGTGTATGAAAATCCCAGGAGATTAGCAGTTTCTGAGATACCGTCTGGCACCAATAATCATTCCATGGTCAAAGTCACTTAGATCACATTTCTTCCCCATTCTGATCTTTGGTCTGAACTACAACTGAACCTCTTGACCACGTCTGCATGCTTTTATACATTGAGTTGCTGCCACGTGATTGGCTGGTTAGATATTTGCATTAACAAGCAGGTGTACAAATGTACCTAATAAAATGGCTACTGAGTGAATATTGCAATACATTCATAATCAGTTTGCCATGGGTCTCATACAAAACATGTTACTTACTGATGCTATCCTATTCCCCATGCTGCTAATCTAAGTACTTATGTGGGTGTTCAAAAAGAAGGCAGCATGCTACCTCTCTATGCCATTTGTCACGCCTTGAAAGACAACATCAGAGCCTTTCAGGAATGTCACTAACAAGAGTCCAAAGTGACATACTTCATGAGCCATTACACTGGGAATGACATGCCTTTTCTGTTATGCTTGCGGTGGTGAACATCCCCATTTTATGTAAAATGAGTCATGAACAAAGCAGTGAAATGGGCCTGCGGCGTTTTAAGTGTGTTAACCATTACGCAAGTGTCCACTTCTGTGGAAGCCTCAGATCAATCCATTGTGAGATGTGTCTTAAAATGATGCTGCTTTGCCCAGCTGATCTATGGGCCCATTAGCAGGACCTCCCTAGATCGAGAGGCTGTCACAGACAGAGGTCTTCCTCCAGCTGGGACTCTTCAACAAACACACGCACAATGACACATGCCACATGCAGACCACGATGCACGACTCCACTCTGCAGACACCTTCCTTTGAAACAACTCATTTCTCCTCTTTGTCACCCCTCACTGCTTACATCATCTCTTCCCCTTCTACCCATCTGCAACGCCATTCTTACTCCAGTACATGTATAGGATAGAACTTCAAGGCAAGAGAAAGCCCTGGGCAACATTCATATTTTGTGTGTTATGTTCTATAATACCTCATCTGTGATTCTGTCCTCTGTTAATAGTGAAAGACACAGTATAGACTTGTCATAGATCTAAAACCCTTGATAATAAGTAGGCTACTTTAAAGGATAACTGGTCATTTTCAACCTAGACCCAATTTATTTTTAGCATCTCGCATCATACAAAACTATTCTAACCAAAATCTTGTCAGCTGGACCACCAATGAGTGTGTGTTTGTGTTTTTCTAGGCATTAGAGTTGGATACAGCTCACCCAGCTGCAGCTCAATCCAACAGGGCAACTGTTGTTGCAAAGAATGTTACCAGTCATTTCAGAGTAAAAATAAATAAATATATAAATATATATTTGTCAGCTTGTTTTTGAGTACATGCTTTTGACTGTTTCATTGTTGCCCCATGGAATTGAATTGAAGCCAGGAGAGCTGCAGCCAACTTGAGCGCCTAGAAAAACACGACTCACTCTTACGTGGTCCAATTGATGAGGTTTTGGTCAGAATCTATCTGTATGATGTCAAAAGATAGAAAAATAGGATCCGGGTTGAAAGTAACAGGAATTAGCCTTAGCCTTTAAAAGGACCATACCAGTCTAATTTTGAGCAAATTCCCACACACACCATCACCTCTATATCACAAGGACCAAGACCGAAACATCTTGCAACCGAAACTTCAACCTTTTTTTTTTTTTTTTTTTTTATAAATCAATGCAGTGTCAAGATAATCAAGATAGTGTGTGTGGCAATTTACTTTTGTCTTTGGAAATGGATCCTCTGGGGATTTGATTACCTGCGCCACAAAAGAGATCAAGCAAGTCTTCTACTCATCTAATTTTGACTTCTCTAAAAACGTCATTTTTAAACATCATTCACTACCATTCATGTTGAAACGGTGTGGAAAAACTCTAATTCACCCTTTTGGAAGTCACTGTGCCATTTATTTTATCTAAAATTACTATATTACTCTAATACAAGCCATTCAAATTCCCGAATTGAATTTTCATGTGCCTGGAAAAACAGTTCCTTACAATTTCTGCATTTCAAACTAGAATTTTAGCTTGAATAGGGCTTTTAACGACACAGTGAGTTTTAGCTAACGTTGACAAATATTTTCAGGTACATTCTATAATGTTTATTGAATATGGACAAAACATAAACAAATACGGTATCTCAAAAATAAAGCAATTTTGGGGAAAATGGTTGAGGTTTAATGTAAACTACGTGGCCAATGTTGACAATGGACAACGACATGTTGTAACACTGGTATGGTCCTTTAACTGAGATAACTGAGGTCCTTTAACTGTTCACTGCTGCTTCTGTGGAACATTATCCTGCATCAAGCAAGAAACACTGCTACAGTGTGCCAGGCAGGAGTTCTACAAGGGTGATACAGTGCAGTAAGCCAGTTGACATGTACAAGCACAAACCAGTTTCCATTGTTCTTCTGCTACGAATGCATCACAACTCGGACGCACCCCGGTCAGATATGTAGAGATGTGCTGATGTTACAACATCAAGACAAGGTCAGTGGGGGGGGCAGCCTAGACGTGCAATGAAAACCCGACAGCTCACATTCTACAGCTGCAGACTGGAGTATGATGTTGGAAGAAGAGGAAGAAGTAGGGGAGGAGGGGTGTGTTTACTTGTCTCAGTACGCAGAGAGGTGTGACTAGAATACAGAGTAGCTTGCTCTCACCTCTACTCACTTCCTCAATCCCTCAAGCTGATGGAGCTGGCCTTTTGTACTGGGCACTTCATGTCTACAGAGGAGGGCACTTGAAAGTATTCTTCCAGTTTTTTCATGTAATAGTCACATGGCTTGGCCTTGGAGTAAGCCATGCGCCAGGGGAAACTAGAGCGCATGGTTTGGCTCTCTGGTGTTAGGAGACAGCTACACTCATTCATTGCGCTCATCCATTTTTAATTTAGTTTTCAGTGAGGAGTGTCCGTTTGTTGGACAGGGCTTATGATGCTGATCCATCCAACAGAATATCATCAACATGATCATTTTAAAACGCCCTGCTTCCCACTTCCCATCATATAGGCGAAAACGTTCTTGCCACTGGTCCTCTACGATAGAGTGAAGGCTAACATCGCTGTTCATCTTCTCCTCAGAATGCTGCGGGCCTTCATTGGAGGTATGTTAAGAGTAGCTACTGTAAGGGTAGTGAAAAAGTAGAGCCCGACTTACTCAGTGGAGCCCCAAACAGAACAGTGTCCAGGGATTTAAGCTGCAACTTCTGGACGTGGCTGCGATCCAGTATCTTCAGAATAGACATCGTCAGGGTGGCGTTCTTCACAGCTAGCCTGAAAAAGAACAGAGACACCGTGAATTTGCAAGAACAAGGAAGGAGGAATAGGAGTGGGGTTTGGAAAGCCTGTCGACACGGGGTCCTGACTTACCTTGGCATGGCGCTGCCATTAAAATGCATCTTGCGGAAGGCATCCACATACTGTGGTAGTTCAACATAGGTAATGAGCCACTCCACCACCTCATCCACTGTCCAGTTGTACACTAAATGAATAGAGAAATACACAAATATAAATAAATAAATAAACAACCACAAACAAAGTATCTATTAGTTTTCATTTCTCTTGACACCTACACTAGAGCTGAATCATCTCCAGCATAGCTTGTGAAACTTGAGAAGGGCATCTGTGATTCTACTCGATATTTTATGGACGTGCATGCGCACATATCCTAAATCAGTACGGAGGTATTCCCTATCATCACATGCTGTACCACCTAAACATACACTGGCTTGCTCTCAATGAAAACAGGGTAAGGGGAACCCGCTCCAAACAGCCCCTGGCAGAGAGTCAACGGTGTGGGTTGCCTGTGCTAATGTGCTGCATGCTGCTGGCCTGAGCAGAGACCCAGTTTCCTGGCTCCGATTCTCCTCGGAGCTCTCACAAGAAGCTGCAATGCAGGGTATATCAGAGGGAGCAGAGAGGGAGCTGAGGCTACAGCAAAGGTGTTAAAAGCCATGAGTGCTGGGATACAGCCGAGCCATGATGACTGCTCTTACGGTGTAGATAACAGGCCAGAAGGCCAAAGATAGGGAAAAGCAGGCGTGCGTGCATGTGTGTGTGTGTGTGTGTAAGTCTGCGTGCACATATGTGAATGCCGTGTTGACAGATTCACAGATGCTCCTTTGGCAGGAGTCTTGAACTACTAAGTGGTGTGCACTTTGCTTAACAATTCTGATATACCAGCAAATGTCCAGCCTTGTACCACTGTTGGGTGAGTAAGGAGGCTACAGAAGCATCAACTAAGACCCACCCTTGCCTTTTAGTTGTGGGAGGAAAATCTGAACAATGCAGTCTTTCAGAATTGACCGTCAAAAGTGCAAGGAGTGCACACATAGTGTTCTATTGAAAGCACACAGGAAAAACATTATGACGGTGAATGTTGAGACATCAAACAAACATTCAGGCTGGGAAGAGCATATCAAAGTGGAACACAGTGTGCAAAGTGAGATTCAGTCTGAAACAGAGACTCGTTTATGCAAAAAGATGCAAAGTGCAAAATATGCCTGGGGGCGTGCTCATTTGTGGAGCTGCATCTGGCCGTGAGCAGAGAAACGGGCTCCATTACAGTACCTTCAGAGCCCTTCCATGCGTTCCACAGGTCCTCCACACTGATGAACTGGTCATCCCCATGGAAGCTGTTGTGCTTGGCCTTGGGATCATGGTAGTTCAGATCCTCCCTTAGGAACTGCGAGATGACAGGGGAGTTCATTAGAGGGGATAGAAAGATAGGCATTTGTTTTATTATACTGTATGTCACAGCTTTTGTGTGGCTAAACCCAAGCTGACTGGGGAGGGGGTTGCTTTTCTTTCATTCAACATTCAAGAGTATTTCGCAGTTCTCAACAGAGCAGTTGCCTTGCAACTTTGACATCCCTCCCACGCAGCTAAGCTCTATGGTGTTCGTCTTAACAAGTTGGACTTTCAGCTACCATTTCACCCAATGATAAGTGCTGGGTGGGACACACACACAACAGAGTAATACTTTTGTAATATTACATTGTGACATTACACTGGGCAACATTGTGATGAATAGGAGTGCACTGCTTTGTGGAATTAACTTTAACTCACAAAAGGAGTCAAACCAAAGCCAACACACACATCCTCGGAAGGATACCTGGCTGATATGAATAGCGGATAACCCAGGAGCATAAAGCCTACATTTTGAATACATTTTGTAAGCAAGCTGTAGTTGTCTGGCTTGCATTTAATGTGTGTATTCAGTCTTATCATCAAGGTCTTGGAGGGAACTGGTATAGAAATGGATAATCGTGGACCGAACACACATTACAAGTCAGGTGACTACTTATTTACTCCATTTTCTATAGACACCATTAAAGGGCCATAAGACATTAGAAAGATCAATATTATACACTGGCCTGGAACAGCACACACATCTCGCTAGTCACTACTGTACACTCATGTTAACATCAGTTTGACCACATCAACTGATGATCACAGAGTAAAGACAAATAAAGACATAATATCAAAGTGAGTGAAACTCAGATTGGTGCCTATAGGCTTGGACTCACAGACCAAGAACAGTGTCTTCAGAGTCAGTTTGTTGAGAAACCTGCTAATGACTAGACTGCCACTAGGCCAGCTCTGCCACCATGCCGTTTCTTCATGAGCAGAGGAAAAGCTCTGGGTTCTGTAGGACACGCGCCCCCACAACGAACAACTCATTCTTCATGGGTGGAGGACAGTCACAAGCCTCGATGATGCTGCCTTTCCCTCTGGATAGATTTGTGTGGGTGGGTTTTACTACAGGGCTGAAAGATGGTCTGCACCGCAGGGGAAATATCATGCTCCTGAAAAAATGTCAGCCAGACACTTAGCTTGACGGCTGATAAATATAGCCTACGCTAAGCTAAGCTCATAACCTATCTTATAAGACCCAGGTACAGATGCTAACATGTGCAATGATCTGTTCTAATTATTCCTTAAATCTCTGAAACACAAAAGGAACTAGGACCATTGTCTAGATGGGCTCTTCAGTCTTCAGCTGTGTATCTTGGCTCATAGCCACTACTGACTACTCCACGACCTCGTTCAGCGCACTGCTGCATTGCACTTGATTCTCAGCTTCGGCGATCGTTGCAAGCCAGGTGTGTTGTCCTAAAGCCCAGAGAGCTGCAGTAAAGAGGCTTTTTTTGTCTGGCCTAAACCAAAATATCTTACTCATATAAGGCATGAGGTTCCAGGGGAGAACTCTACAAGGCCACACCATGTATGGCCTAATGTAGAGTTGAAACTGTACAGTCGTCACCTGCTGCAAAGCACACTACTGATAATGTTGTGCCACACCTAACTTCTCACACACCGAAGAGAATACCTCACTTCTACTGTGTCGTTTCCGATACAATATCTTGAAGCAGTTGGGGACAGGCGTACTTTTGGTTGTGGGACCTGGGATCATGTTTGGTTTCAATACCAGGATCAGCTCCAGTACCTGTTGCTACCCATCATTTATGGAAAGCTGTAATGTAGTAACTAGGGCTGTGTCACTAAGGCCGCCACTTAAACACTCATAAAATTACAACCTGGTCAAATGTTAACTATTCAAACTCTAATGATATGTTAAAATTAGGGATGTTCACAAATAATCTACAAATCCTTCACTGTTTATTAATACTCACATCGCTCAAGCTTGATTAATTAAATTTGTCGGTATTGACCGTCTACTTGAGAAGTGCTGTTGATTCTGCAGCAGAAGGAGTTCTTTCTGAAAGAAAGGCTTTCACTTAACTTCCACTTTCACCCTCCTCCAGCCCTGGTCTGACAGGGAAAATTACACGAGTCAGGCTGGGACTGTAAAAGCTTATGAGGCATATTGCATTGTAATGCAGTGTGCAAATACCACTGCGAGTTCTATGATTTAACATTATTATATAGAAGCAGCAAACATTTGATTTGGGTGTTATGATCATGGAGCTATTATATAACGATGATGACAACTGGACATGTTGATTTCTTTATAAAAACGGATTACTGGAGGAAAAGACACAGTGCAACTAGAGGATAGGCTTCTGGAAATGTACTGCCAGCAATACGGTATGTCTGACATTCTTCATTTTTATTAAGGCCTTGGGCTACCGGTGATATAGTAGGCTAAATCCTTTAGTAGCTTTTAAGTCTGTAGTAGCCTTTAGTTTATTGCTCGCCCAGGCAACTTGTTGCTGCTTTGAGAGGCATTTCTGCTGGGAGAGGCGACCCTCACATGAGCGGAACAAAACTGTATGACCAATATAAATGACAGAACATACTAGAGTCCAACCCATACTGGATTTTACAGGGCCGATGCAGATACCGATATTTGGAGTAAAAAAACTTCTGATATCGATCTGTCAGCTGATATTCACACACATTTTAGCAAGGATCCCTCAAATTTGGTTATCAAAGAGTTCTGACAAAGATATGTACTGGATGCAAGATATTTTTCAGTTGAACAAACTTTATTATATGAGGCAAAATAACCTATTAGTGCCACATGCAAAAAAATTGCATGGTTTGGGCCTAAATCTGCATGGGACTAGCATTAACTTGTGTGGTTCCATTGAGCCCATTTTAATTCAGATATCATGTGATACCAATATCTTCGTGCCAGCTGAAAACATTTGCCCGCTAGAGCCCGTAAAAGATGGCATATCATCTGATGGGATATCAGTGACATACATACCAATACCGACATATCGCAGATAAGCCAATATAGCGGTCGGGCTCAAGAACATACATAAGGCATAGGCTACATAATGCTAATTATTACAAAACTAGTGCAGTTAGGCCATAGAAAATTTGATAATGTTGTCATATAAATCAGTGTTGCTTTGCTGCCTGAGAGATAGAAAGTTGATCATTTGGATGAACATTCCAATGGCAGTTGTGATAGACATTGAGTCTCACGCACTGTCCACACATGAAACAATGCTCATTCATGACAACATCAAGATTCTATGGAAGCCATCTTAGGTGCACCGATACAAATGACCATGATACACTACTTGACACACTTCCATCCCTTCACTTCCGACATGACCAACACCTGTAGCAGAAGATGGCTGTCACTTACCCCGTCTGTCTCCGCCACGTCTACATTGCCGTTGGCGTCATCGTCCATCTGCTTATGGATACTGCGGATAGCCTCAAAGCTGAGAATGGCATTTTCGTCCTGGCAGAGTGGCTCGTCGATGCGACAGAGTTCTGGTGGAGAAACACACTCTTATCAAGACAGTGTTGAAAAACGACTGATTTATTTGGCAATGACCTACACTGCAATACAGCCCCTGTCAGCAGTATAAGCTATTTAGTTTCTATGTGAAATTGTAGTTTTCTAGTTTTGTATATCCTATGGATTAGGAAAACTTAAGTGTGTCAGAGTATAGTGTGGTTGAAACTGCATGTGCAATAGCAAATACAAACTCCAAAAATCCAAATCAATAAAATACTTCACTGTGGCAACTGTACTCTGAGCAGATAAAACATAATATCTTCATTACACTGAAATGTAAATTCAACTTAAAAATGAATTCACAATACTATGATCTTGGACAGTTTCATCTAGATAACTCTCATTGGAAGCTAGAAACAAGCAAACTTAGACTCTCTTGAGCAAGAAGCAAATGCTGGAGCTGCTCCATTGGCAGTAAATGAGAAAGTGATTTGTAGACATAGTGAAAGTATCCTGGATAGTTTTACATGTAGCCTATAGGCAGATTATCTGGTTCATAACAGTTGGTAGAACAGTAATAAAATAAGGATAACTTGGATGTACCAGGTCAAAACAAGTAGTATGATGCATTTTATGGAGGAACAGAAGAATCAACAGGCTACTGGGGTGCCACCTCTTAGTCTATTAGTTGATTAATGGGTTGTTAGGGTCTTGTTGACTGAGAGGTCA
>OMKL01044856.1:19348-46656 GCA_900302295.1 Parasudis fraserbrunneri
CCCTCCCCCCCTCTCTCATTTTCAGCTCTATTTTGCTCTCTAACTCCTCCCCCCCTCTCTCTCACACACACCCCCTCTCTCTATCTTTCTTGTTTTAACATGAAAACCTCAAGCTATTTTGCTCACCTGGCTGTGTAGAAAAGCAATGGCAATGTCTCTCCACCTCTTCTCTCTCTCAACCCAGTTGTGATAATAATTTATATCACATAATAAAAAAATGTCAATGCCATGAGGATATATTATTATTTTGTAGTTGCTTTTGCCTTATCCCACTGGTTTCCTCTCACTCTCTCATTAGATATTGCTCATCAGCGTTCTCAGGACTTGTCATACATAGCTCACACTACAAAAGCATTGCCGATTTTGTGCCGATAAATTCAAACATGCTTGAAAATATTGGGGTGTCTGGGACATTCGGCTGAATCCATGCAAAAGTATGGATTTTTACTACACCGTCATCAATAATACATACAAATCGTAAAATTATAAATGTATTTTTTTAAGTTAATCAAAACATTTTTCCTTGCTGCAGTATTATAAAGGTTTTGAGATAAACATATAATTAAAGTAGCCTACGTATAGCCTTCTGAATGAAAAAGACCCATGACAACTGTAGTACAAAAAATACATTAAAAACATGTCAAATCACACTGTAATTTGCACTGGAAAAACCAAAGACCGTTAACAATGAGGAAATACCCAAGTGAAACGAGTAATGTATGCATAAAAACAAAAAGATATTTCAGTGAATCTCTTACTTACAACAAGATTGTGCATGCAAGGTGTTGTGTTTATAGGTTAAGTATTTATAATGTTTACTATTTGGCCAAACAAGACGAGCCTGACCTGGGCAGAGAGCAAAGCACTTTCTCACTACACTATTCTATACACCCGCAAGTGGCCAACAGGAAAGAGCAGATGCAAGCCTAAAATCATGTACAGCATTGCGTTCAGTGGGCCATCGCCACCATACTGAACAAGCATTGGTGGCAGCGTGAGCGCAGGATTGTCTCCGACATGGGGCTTTTGTCTCTCAAATATTTGTCCGGGACAGGAAAATCAGGGCTAAAATTGTGCAGTGTGCGCCCGGCATAATCAAAAAGGGGGAAATCTGCACTCACAAAATATATTTAAATGCTTCTTTTAATGCAAAGCAGCGGACAACAGACGCGTTTCAGCCCTCTGGCCTTCGTCAGCGTTTCCTCTTTGATGATGCATGTCTAAGAATCTGCACCCATTATGCATCTCTTGCAAGTCTTGTGAGTTGAGTTCAATCCTTTGCACCAACTGTAGCATAAAACATTCCACTTCATAGCTGGAGCAATTACCATTTTCTATTTCTCAACTGTGCTTGAAGTACAGATTTGCACAAACCTGACAAAGTCTCAACATAGTTCCATGTTTGATCACAATACTCTATGGAACTTACAGCACTAGCTATAGGCCTCACCATCAGGGTTGTGTCTGTAGGCTATAATGCTGGGTCCTTGACCACTTACTGTAGTTTACAAAATTGCTATCCTATATCATGTCAAAATCAAACAATGTACAATATATTTGCGACAATTGTAAATGTACTCACTGTAAAACACTCAAGAACATCTTAAAGTAGGCATATTTCTGTTAATAAGCTGCTCATTACTTAACCATAATACTTTTCAGCAATAGGTTTAGGTGTCACTACCCACAGGCCCCTTGGCAGCAAAAGAGAAATTACAAAATGGACTAGCTTAAGTGTAACATCATGGCATGGTAAATCATAGAATACCTGTATCAATCATTACATAATACGTGGCATGCCTTTAACTTTTGCTGTATAAAAACAATAGGATATGTCAAAAGTTACATCATAGTATACATTAAAATGGAAACTCAAGGGCACACTAACTCTCTGTGTAACTTAAACAAAACAAAGTTCACACAAACAGACTCAACTATGGTAAGAAACAGGTCTACAAATTTCAGCTGAACTAGAAGACTAATTAGCCTAACCACAAATTAACAATGTTCAAAACAATGCAGGATAATGTTATTATTAGAAACTGATAAACAGTTGAGGAACTGCCAAGCTCACGACTGGACAAATCCAGAGTAGTGATGGTGAAAACTTGCAGTATGAAAAGCAAAGTTTCTAATTGTAGGTTCTGTTTGGTCCTAAAATCTGGACATGAGTTTTCAAGTACAGAAAATGTCCTACTTCATTACGAAGGTGTGGTTATTCATCTAGGGTTGAAAAATAACGAAAGTATCTGTGCTACCAAGATGAATTAGTCCTACTTGTCCCTCTTAAATCTGGCTGCTATGATCTAGCAAGTCAGAAGACAGGGCTTCATGGAGAATGCATACCCCAGCTAGCCTATTCTCAGCATGGCTACATTTAGATACAGCACAACAGTGGTGGTGGTCTTATCGGTTAGCAAGAATCAATGATGAAAATACACATCCCAAAGACCATGCTGGATGATTGACTCATTCATTCCTCACCTGAAACCCCATTATCAATATGCTGATAATCCGATGTGGGTGCTGGACTTGGTTTTTCTGTCCAACTTTCCCCAAGGAGACACAAGAATAAAATCCATAAGGTCACCAGGAACTCCATAACGGATGTTTGCTGAAAAAAGAGAGACAGTATTAGGCCTACATTTTTTACATTAGGCACCACTAGAATCTGTAATGCCATCAAACAGCAACATCTAGGCAAAAGGGCCCGCTTGGTATTGCACTTTGTTTACATTTTTTGTCTTGGTCTGATATGTGGGTTGGAGTTGAGTGGGTATTGTGGAGGGGTTGCTATTGCTGGCCACACATCAGGCTCTGCCAAGAGAGGTCTAGACTAGAGAAATTCACAGAATAAGTTATAAACTCCAACCAACACAGACCAAAACAAAAATATAAACAAAGTGCAATACCAAGCGGGGCTCTTTTGCCTAGAGGTCGCTGTTTGACGGCATTAGCTACAGATTCTACTTTTAACGTCAGCTAGCCTTATCAGCTTAGAAAAACTAAAACTAACGTCAGCTAACGTTAAGCAAGTAACGATACAGAAACGTGGGAAATATGCGAGATAACGTTAACGTTAAGTTAATCACTCGAGTGTGTTTTAACGCCAGACGTTATCTGCCTAGTTAGCTAGCTAACGCCGTGTCTTATCTTGGATTCTTTAACGTTACATCGTGTCGGCATGCAAGCTAAAATCCTGTTAACGTTAACTTAGCTAGGCTAGCTATATCGCACGCAAATAACAAGATTAGGAAAAGTGACAGCTGCCTGGCCACTGACACCACCGTCGCATGTGCTGTGCCCGCTGATGACAGACGGGCTACCCGCGTCGGCTAGCTTACGTTAGCTCTCTGAGATAGGTAAGTGTTAGCTAGTGAGCTAACGTTAGCCAACATTAGAAGAGACAACTGTGTCACTCGTAACGTTGTAATATTTGCATGATGTTGGGTCAACTTCCAAACATTCACAGTAAAATAACAGCGCACCTATACTGTCGCGTTTACACTAGGAGTAACGTGAGAGACAAAAAATAGCTGATTTCTAATCATTTTAGCTTCAGACAAATCTCACGGGATGCAAAATCAGACGGCTAGCGTTGGCTACGACTCTGTGTGTGAGCTGTCACACTATGAGCAGCTAATGTTAGAGCCACGACTGTAACGATGCCAGTGTAATTGTATCGCTTGTGGACACGGATTCAAATATAAAAAGCAAGTTAAACTACCTGTCATATATCCGAGCCAACAGATCTGTCTTTTCAGCTCTGTTTTAACATTGCAGCATATATCTGGTCCCCCGCAGTCAATGCACAGTGGACTCCACCTCTCGTGGAGCGTATCGCGCTCTCTCTCTCTCCTGCCTGTGCTGCTGTGCAAAGCCGCAGAATGTGGAGCGAGGTAGAGCTGGCTTCTTCTAGAATGCGGTATTTCTCTGGCATTGTCAGAGGTGCTGCCTCCTAAATGCGTGGATGACGTACTGTCACCAGTCCAGGCATTAAAGTCAGTTTCAAAAAAGCTTGAGTGTGCCATCTTGAGGATTCCATCTCAAACCGAAAATCGTGCACCATGGTGATAAAACCATGACCAATATCCTATCATATTGCCTATACTGCAGCCTACCTATCTTCTTGGTGTGCTACTCTCACTGTGTTGTATCATAAGCTTAACTCACATATTTGCATTCATCAGCTTGGAAGACACTGTGACAAGGTGACTTCAGGGATAAAATAAGGACCATATGGGTGTAAAAGTTGTCTATAAAATCAACCTAATACATTATCAATAGAGAAACTCTGGGATGACATCCCAGATGAGAGCCTCTGAATTGGAATTAGGCTATAGCCTTAGGGAAGAGTTGGTCATGTTATAATAACTTAACTGCAAATAAATATTATGTAGGCCTAAATTCTGTATTTGGTGTATCTCCCCTTAACTGTTTTCAGATTGAGAATGTCGTTTTTTTGGTCATGGAATGCATTTGACACAAAGCTACCTTATGAATGTATTTAGCCTGTGACATTGGCCATAGTAGGTGTAGCTGTTTTGAATAAATGCTTCCTACTTGCGCACATAAGCCACTTCCTCCTCCACACTTCTCTTTTGGGGCTTAATAGTTTCTCAGTTACATGATAGGTCACCACTAAATTGTGATACAAGAAGGCTGTTGGGTGAGTAGATTTTCTCTGCCTCTGTTTTCTGTTAGGTTAATCGTTGTTTGTGCATATGATTATCTTCCAAAAAGTTGACAATCTCTTCAGAAACTAGAGACTATAGTCGGCAGTGTAATCGAATACACTATGATAAGATGATGTAGTGTAAGGAGGCAGGCTTTTGATCTACACTTTAGCCCTCTACGTGCCCATAGGCTATTCTTTGGATATTAATTTAGAGTCTATCTGAAAAGAGCAGCTTTCCAAGTACTATGTGGTAGCTGTTACCAAACTGAATCCTTAAAGTGATATATTACTTTGATTCAATATATTTTAAACCATGCTTGCTTCAACATGACTCAAAGAACACTCAAACTCTGATATCAGATCACCACTGGTACTCTCTCTCCCCCCTCTCTCTTTATCGGCTGCAACCCAACAGGAAAAGTTACTCAGAAAAAGTGGCCAACTTTTTAAAAATATTTATCATCATCTTTGTTTCCTTGCTTTTGTGTGTGATGGAAGTATGTTTTTTCAGACTATTTGAAGCTATATGAAAGGAGGTGATATCATATAGGTTACCACACCAAACCTACGTCTGGGGATGTTAGAGAAAATTGGTAAAAGAGGAAGAAATGAGGTCTGCCAACAGAAACAAGTTGGGCACTCAAAACCATGGGAACATCTATCAGATTCCACATTGGAATAGTTCCTGCAAGAGTGTATGAACATTTGTAAATGAACAAACTCTGGTTACTGTCTTTAAAGTCTTTTAGATAGTATCTGAAAATAGGATCCCCTACATCTGGAAATGATGGGTGTAAACATATCTTTATCATTGTGTTTCAGGTGTCTGAGGTATAAGGCATTATAATGCAAAGCATCAAGTGTGTGGTTGTCGGTGATGGCGCAGTAGGAAAGACCTGTCTCCTCATTTCCTACACCACACATTCCTTCCCTAAGGAGTATATCCCCACTGTGTTTGACAACTACAGTGCCCAGGTCACGGTAGACAGCAGGACTATTAGCCTCAACCTGTGGGACACCGCCGGACAGGAGGAGTACGACCGTCTGCGCACCCTCTCCTATCCTCAGACCAATGTATTTGTCATCTGCTTCTCCATCTCCAGCCCACCGTCCTGTGAGAACGTCAAGCACAAGTGGCACCCAGAGGTTACCCACCATTGCCCCAATGTGCCTATTCTACTTGTGGGAACCAAGAGAGACCTGCGCAATGATCAGGCGGTCCTGAGCAAACTGAAGGAGCAGAATCAAACTACCATAACCCAGCAGCAGGGTGCAGCCCTAGCCAAGCAAATAAATGCCGTCAAGTACCTTGAATGCTCCGCTCTCAATCAAGAAGGAATAAAAGAGGTATTTGATGAGGCTGTGCGTGCCTTTCTCAATCCTCAACCAACCACTACCAAAAAACCCTGTGTACTTTTGTAAAAGTGATAGACACAGCAAAGAATGGAGAATCTCAAGTGGATCATGTTCTTATGTGCCTTTAATGACTGTAACAATTCTTTTCCACAATATTTCTGCAATTAACTAATATAATTTAAATATATATATATATATAACATTTGTCACATAAAAATAATGCTAGTAGAAGTGCATCAGATTGTTGTGTAATGTTCCTTTCACAATGTAGGAATGGGCTCATCAATATCAGGGTCTTTTGAAAGGTGGTGCGTCACTGACGAGTGCACTTTGCCCTGCTTTAATGTGCTGAGTGCTCAACTCAAAAGGGGAAGTGCTGCTATCAGTCGAGCCAGTTTAACTGACTTGGTTACATTTGACAGTGACATCCCACTGAAAGTTCATAGTTTGCTTAATGTTTGAGATTAGTTAAGAGTGGGACATTTCCTTTCTTGGTTGCTTAAAACAGTGCTTCCCACTAAATGCATTGCCATTGTGCTTGTGTCTACTTTATACAAATTTCTATAAGACCAAAATTAAGTCACGGTCACTGTTTATTCTCAAACAAGAGTTACATAGAAAAGTACAATATTTTGAACTCACTTCAACCAAAATCTTTATTTTATAGAATGGAAAAAATAATCATTAGTGAAATTTAAAAATCAAAACACTATTCCCTATATTAAGTTATCAAGACCTAGACATGAATGGCAAAGTAGCAAACAATTTTTGACACTGTCACTGATTTGGAAGTCAAATTGTCCAACTGGTTCTAAAAGACAGGCCCACAGCACATTTGCATTTACCACATTACTGCATGGTGTCACTTTCACAGTGATGTGGGGTCATAAATGGACATGAACTATCTTTCAGAACTCTAATAGCTAAAGCTTTTCTCCTCATTCCAGGACACAATGACCTCAGAAATAATGCACCAGTGCCTGTCTGGCTGAGTTTGCTGAGTGAAACGTACATGTTTACAAACAATAAAGTTCAGTTTCCATGTTGCTATTCCTGATTTCAGCTATAGATAACTTGCCTACCTACCGATTCAGGTACAAGCAATACTGACACTTTTAAAAGTTAGATGATAATTCACCCAATCTTCAAAGCTAGCGTAAATAGAAATTATACAAATGAAAAAATACTCATCACAGCTTCATTCATTTGATTCTAGGCAGTGGGCCTATACCACACACATTTAAAACAAAAAAAAATCAAGATTAGCAACAAGAGGACAAGATTATTAACACCCAAAACCTAAAAATTCCTTTAGATGCACCAATCTACCCAGTGATGAGACCATATCTTAGATTACCATCGCTACAGGACTGTGGCAGTAAGATTTCAAAAGACGATTGATGGAAAGTCTTAGTACAGAGCTGACGTTTGACTTTGGGGTAGGAATTTGAACTTCCTGTCTTTTTCTGCTTTTGGCTGAGGCAAACATCTCACTTAAAATGTAGTTGTCATTAATGATAAAAGCTAAATTGCACAAGTGCATGTTTGTCAAAAGTCAAAGTAAACTTGTGTTTCACATTTTCTTTGACTGTCTGAGAAAAAAACTCTTTCCTCCCCTTTTCTTCTCCTGTTCCCTTGTTATTTCCAGTCAGAAGTCTTTATCCTCAGAGGGTGAAATGACCATGACCTCTTTGCTCTTAAAGTCCCATAATGCTGTTAGGTGGAAGGCCATGTTGGAGAAGACCACTAAATATTCAAACAGGGCAAAAAATGTATAACCTGTGGAAGGTAGATGAGACAAAAGAGTGTTATGAGTACCCCAGCAATGGTTTGCTACCCCAGCAATGGTTTGCTACACCAAGAAAAAGAGGTACAGTATAGAGCATTTTCATATGTCCCCATTTGATTAGAATCCTGAGTGTTTGGTATACCTTCATCTATTTCTATGTAGGCTAAATGTAAAACAAATTGGTCCAAACAAATTCTGGTTTCTACTCGAGATGTCAGACCAAACCCTCACACCAAAGTTATCAGGTGTTGTGATGTGGGTTGAGTCTTGTGTACAACCTGTAGTAGTGTAGTGATTAGAGAAAAAAATTATTTGATCTCACATTAATATATTTACAATATCATTACACAGTGTCATTAAATCAAATATATCTTTCTTTTTTACAAGAAGGTGTTTCAGTGATGGAAAGCATCAGTAGCCTATGCCATTTTCATCAAGATCAACTCAGGCAAACAGGCAAGCATATTTATTGAAATACTTGATCATGGACACAGAAAAAAAAGAAGCTATTATGAATGGGTGGGGTCTAGGCAGGATAGCTGAGCTGAGGACACACTCAGTGATCTATATGGGGCTTTAATTTATGTGGGGAAAGTTTTGTCCCAGGCCCTGGGGGTATGAACAGTGACCCTGTTTATGATTTAATTTTAAATGAATCTGCTGTTTTCATAATTATTCATAATCAGTAATTGAAGGCATTCATTGTTGATAAGTGTGACACATACAAAAAGAGATAGAGGAAGTGACTTTGGCATTACTCAGAATGATGTCAGTGGATAAGGGTAAATTTCCAGGTTCAAAACCAAGAGCAATATTATGATAAAGACACTTTTGGATGCTCTTTTAAGCTTTTTAGTTGTTAGCTCTGTAGAGGTTCAGACAAGCATTCTATAAGTCCACAAAGTCCATGCATGGTCCTCGGGTTTTCCCAAGAGAATGGGTTATGTTCATAAATTATAATTAGTATTTTAGGCCACAAACATAATGTGACTTCTTAAATTAAGTGGTATTCCCTTTTAACAATAAACCGATCGATAATTGAAAATACATTGATGTTATACTCACTCCCTGATTCACAGTACATGTTGTGTTTCCAATAAAAGTATGCAGCAAAAGCGCAGAAGGATATGTTGAGGAGTAAGAGACGCATTTTCCAGTGGTAAGACTTAAAGTCCTGAGAGAGGGGGGAAAGTGTTATTGGTAATCAGTTATTACTGAATAAGTATTAATTTTATCACTAAATTCACTAGTCCGGCCTGCACCAATGACAAAACAGAACACATTGATGAAGTACAAGGTATTTATTGGATTGAGGGGGCAGGTAGCCTAGACCAGAGATAGGGATGTGTCACTGGTGCAGGCCTCCTCCTGAAATTCATTAATAATACCAAATCTGATTAAGTTAGAGACAAATCTTTTCTTTTTTATCTACATAATACATTGCATACAGGCAATTGGTGGTAAATGTGAGTACACAGTATTTATTTTTCTTTGAGATTGTTTAATTTCGTTTAGCAATCACAAACTGCATTGAATTGCTATTAATAGCCTACAGTATGAGAGATGAAGAGTAGTTGATGTCACTGCAAGTCCGCAATAGTTAATTCGGAACAGTGACAATCCTATGAAAAACTCAATGGAAAATAAAAGGCAGCAATTGTACTGGGGAAGTATGCAGATTGACGTAGGTCTTGTTACAGTAATCAACCACATCCTTCCACTATTTATAAGACACATGACTTGCCAATGTGTCTCAAGATAACCTTTCCGATAACACACAATGGGCCAGGATGAGGAAGATTGTTGTATTCACATAGTGCTGTAGAGTCGATATAATACACATCTAAATTCAGTGTTGCACTTCCTCAGCACAACAGTGCCACTTTGAGGTGGCTCTGAAGAGCAAAGCAGCTTTTGTGTGTTGGATTAATATATTAGTTGATTGTAGATAGCCTAACAAGTGAGTGAGTTTTATTCCTCTGGCACACAGACTTAAGTAGTGACATCAAACATCAAATAAATAATAAAATTGGTCATATCAAAGTAAATTTTTAGAATATTAAAGATACAGGCTCTTAATGCAGTATATATTTTTGGTCAAATCAAGATGCTTCTATGGAACAGTTCTACAATAAGACTTTTCAGAGATTTCAGTCTGAAATGTGAAAGGGGAAAGAGGGACTTTCTTACCTCAGGATTTAATGAGTACTTCTTGATGGCATTCCATAGCCGGCAGGTAATCGACATGTAAATAATGGAACTGATAATGAACAGGACAAAACCTTCCTTATGGACAACTGAGGGGTAAATGGACATAAAGAGAAAGGGGAAACATTTTACTTTAGACAGAGATGTGATTTTGTAAATGCATTTGGCTGAAATGTACGGATGCTGAATGATTTGCTGCTGAATGATGTGTGTGTGTGTGTGTGTGTGTGTGTGTGTGTGTGTGTGCATGTGTGCACACGCGTGTGCATTGCATGTGTGTGAGTGTGGGTGGGGGGAGTTTGTAGTTTGAATTTAGTTAAAGCACAGTGTATATCTGACTCTGTCAGAGTAATTGTACAGCTTCCATCTGAACACAGATACAGAATTTCTATATATAAAGCCAACAGGCTCAGATACAGAATGTCTATATATAAAACCAATAGGTTCAGATACAGAATGTCTATATATAAAGCCAACAGGCTCAGATACAGAATGTCTATATATAAAACCAATAGGTTCAGATACAGAATGTCTATATATAAAACCAATAGGTTCAGATACAGAATGTCTATATATAAAACCAATAGGTTCAGATACAGAATGTCTATATAGAAAACCAATAGGTTCAGATACAGAATGTCTATATAGAAAACCAATAGGTTCAGATACAGAATGTCTATATAGAAAACCAATAGGTTCAATATCTGATTTATCCAGGCTGTGATTAACTTAATTTACAAATGTAACCTGTGATCCCATGTATCCATTTGGCACAGTGTGTTATAGAGGAAAAGTAGCCAGGGTAGATTGTGGATAGATTGGTGTTGATTGTTAATGTCTATGTTTTAAGGAGGTACTGCTCATAGCCTACTGAAGATGATGATGATGATGATGATGATGATGATGATGATGATGATGATGCACTTATTGTTTTTCTTATGTCTTATATGTTGTGTCGAATCCTTTGCTTTTACCTGCTGGCTGCACGACAAATTGCCAATTGGGGATAATAAAGATTTATTCTACTCTACTCTATTTTAACAACAGCTTGATGTGTTTAAGTTTCAAATGTAGTCTTATAGAGTCAAATATACACTGTGCTTTTTGTAGTCCTCATAACCAAATAACTTGATATTATAGGCCTACAGTGGACCCATTTGCATCTAACCAATCTCCTTAAAAGAAATAGAATTAATTAATTAATCAAACAATACATTTTTGGTTCACTCACAGTATGTCTCACTGGATGACACGTAAGTAAGGAGCAAGAGACCCAAGTTTTCAGAAATGGAAAAAACAAGACTCAGGCAGCTGAGTGGCCTCTCTGGGAACCTTGAGGCAAAGCGCCCCTTGTAAAAGTTAAAGTAGGTCAGTGCCACAAGGAATCTAGGTGCAGAGTGCAGTCCAATGCAGATCCGCCAGATGTGGCACTCAGGGCTCAGGCTTATCGAGGCACTAATAGATGGCAGATAATTAGGAACCTAAAAAATCATATAGTATTGATTAGACACAGGCAAGCAATACATTTCATTCAAATGGACATTTTCAAATGCAAGTTACCTGGCAATGTGTACCAGTGGAGTCTTCAAAATGGAAAACAGAGGATATGAAGACACAAGTTGTTAAGCCAAGCAGAGGTAGGCAGACTGTGCCCAAAATACAGGTGCTGAATGATAATCTGAGGATTAGGGGCCTCTCATGCCCCAGGGTATTTGGAGCTTGCAGCATCCTAGACTGGAACATTGAAATATTTTTTTATTTAAAACATTTGCACATTATTAAGTGTTCATTAAGCAATTTTCCTTACAAAACTTAAATGAGCTAAAATGACAATTAAATAGTCCCTAGAATAAGAAAGAAAGCCATGCAAGAATACCTTTAGTAGGCTAGTGTGAACAGTTTGTGTCATTATGAATAGCAAATCATGTTGGGCAGTTCCATTCATAAGATTAAGTGAAGCTGTGAAATAAATGTGAAATGAACATGAACCATACCTCTGCTCTGTAGTGTTAATGATGGGTAAAAAATCTTGCTCGCTCACGCAACTGGATAGCCTAGCAAATAACTAGTCAATGCTGTTTCACTTAAGTTATTATGGCAGGTAACCAAGAGATGCATGGGCAGGCTACTGTAGGCTACTAATAACGGGACATAAACTACTATGCATCATCGAACATACTAGGCATCATCCACTCAGCACAGGCTATACAACATTTTCAATTTCCACAAAATTTCCAATGGAATAAACCCGATCATAATAGCATAATAACGATCATATAGCTAGTGAGCTATATGTATTGTATGATACACGACTATAGGAATATGTTTGGCGCAGACGAGGATCAAAACCATCATCGACGTAGACCACACGGAGGAGAAAGTGAGCAAATATTCGGCTTGCATTGCTCTGAATAGGTGATGTAATCTATCAAAATCGCGTACAACTAAAGCACCATATAGTCTATCACGCAGAGGAGATATTGCAACAACTAAAAGCAAGCAAAGCAATGCACTGTAGCCATAACGCCGTCAGAGGATTCTGCACAAAATGTCGGGAGCTCTCCTTGGTGCTGAATCTGGGTTCTGTCAAATTAATTGATAAGCTAGACAAGCCCAAGCTAGATAAGCCCAAACCATATTTTTTCACATGACTTAGTCCTGTTTTCTCCGCCAAGTATTGTGTATAAACTATTTGTAAATATTTGTCAAATGGACCACAGCCGTGTGTGTGACGCCGGTGTACAGGAACGCGTGCGTGCGTGCGTGCGTGCGTCTGTCTATCCACTGCCCCGCCTCCAGTTACTTTATATCAAACATAAACAGCGCGCTTGGTAGCCCACTTGGACCTGCCCATATGCTTATACTATACAGGCCTTCAGTAGCCCTTATCTTTACTAAGTTGATGAAACTTGATTGGCATATAGACTCGCTCAAATGGTCTTTGGATCAAGATAACCTGTTTTTGCAAGATGAAACTATGGAAAATACAGACTTCATTTCGTTTAATGCTATGTATCAATATTTTTTCAGGTAGGTTGTTGCTTGCCTTTTTTATTAATCAGGATAGCCTCCTGAGTGATGTAGCCTAAATTATTTTAAATATGGGGCATATCTGTATGGGATAATTCTGTACAGATTTTAAGGGGGGGAAATCATAACAATAAAGAACATGTCTGCAGCGGTTTAGTTTTTAAATGAAGATTATCAGTTGAAGTGTATGTCTTGCAATGATGTGTAGGTCTGCAATGATATTACATAAAAATAAATGTTATTCAGACTATATATGTGCAAGTGGTGACCCAGACAAAATATTTAGATTACATTACATTACAGATAGGCTATTATTTTGTTGGATGGATTGGAATTGATCCTCGTAGAATTTATTCTATTACATTATTATTATTTTATTACTCTTTTGTATTATTGTTATATTATTATTGTTATTTTCCATAAAACATTCTACAGTAACCTACATTAGGCTATATATATTTCTATCCAGATAGAATTATTTCCCCCCGCAGCTGTTTCCCAGAATCCTGGGACGTTCCAGCCAGTTGTTTAAGGATTGTGCTGTCATTATAATCCCTTGTCCCTTCCCCGTATCTCTCTCAAAAGGCTTTATTGCAACAGCGATGCAACCATGTTAACATCTGGCTTACCCAAATCCACTGTGGATGCGGTCAACAGCTTCCACTGGCAGTGTTTTGAACTCACTCATATTTTCAGAGAATTTCAAATGAATTTGCTATAAAGGTGAATTATCATGCTTTCTGATTTTTCAACTGATTCTGAAGCATGCAGAATTGATGAGTCCCTCATGAAACATGTACAAAGGAATCATGCAAAACCCCTCCTAGGCATTTAAAAAGGATGATAATATTTTGCAAAAGTCAAAAATTCAACAAAACGATCATCAGTTGACAGTGATTTGGGCTCTAATGTCACTGCTGTCACAGCCTGTCAGTGTTCGATCTTCGTTGGTTGTTTAATTTCGCTATGATATTGATGAATCCCACGGATTAAGAGTTCAATCAACACATGCCTCCTCAGGGTCAGCAGAGGAAGCCACAGCCTCTGATGGTTCATAATGGCAGATTTGCCTAATCTCTAGAGCTTTAGAAGGGCAATCTATCCTGGTATCTGCCTCGTCCCCCTTGCACCATCTGTCATGTGTTCTCTGATACTCTCCCACTCTCCCATCGCTGCAGCCATGCCTATTCCACTTTCCTCCAGGTTGAAATTAGACAGTGGCCAAATCAGATTATCTTTTTTCAGTGCATGCATGAAATGTACATTGCCTGAGATGGAAAATGTGTTGTGAATTGAGATACAGTGGGAGGCCCTAACAGAGAGCTTGAATGTGAAACGTCTCTCTCTTCTGTCTATCCTGCCGTATAGCCTGTTGGTGTGCCCAGGGGAAGTATGCTCAGCAGCTCCTGAATGACTTATTCACTAACTACACAAGTGCACTGAGGCCCGTGGAGGACACAGACACCATTCTAAATGTCACCCTGCAGGTTACTCTGTCTCAAATCATCGACATGGTAAAATACTTCTCACAAATAATTACAGTAAACCGCAGATTTCACCCGTCCAACTTATCTGTCAAATACTTGTATTCTTTGATCACTGATGATATTTCAATATTCCATTACATTCCTGTTCTATTTCAACACCTCGCTTGATATATGTGGCTATTGTTTATGACCTCCCTTCTTTTACAGGATGAGCGTAACCAGATTTTGACAGCATATTTATGGATACGGCAGGTGTGGATCGATGCACATCTCACGTGGAATAAAGATGATTATGATGGACTCGATACCATCCGTATACCTAGTAGTTATGTATGGAGACCTGATATAGTCCTATATAACAAGTAGGTCGGACTGGTATTGGGTTAATCTGAGAGAGTTCTCTGCTCCCACTGTATTGAATAATCAGTGTGAGGACACAAGCTGAACATTCCTTGAAGCCATTATTCATGGGAGTGTCCAGGCCTCTGTCTGCTTTTTATATACCCCAGTATACTGCCGGTGAAGTAAAGTGATGTTATATTGATGATTAAAATAAAAAATGAAAGTGAAACTGATTCAATGTTGAAATTACATCAGAATCATCGCTTTGGTCAACGTTGATAATTAAATTCTGAATCAACGTTGAATTAATGTTGACAACTGATGACCTTTTTATGTTGGAAAAGCAACATTGAATCAACACTGAGTCAATGTTGACAACTGAATTTCAGCTAAATTTCAACGTTTATTCAATGTTCGTTACATTGACGCTTCAACATTGATCCAGTGTTATTTCTTTGTCAGTTTGCTATCTGGGGTATGATAGTAACTGATACAACTTAAGGATGAGCTGATACCAATACTTTTGCATTCAAGTTATAAAACGCAGACACAACACTGAGATGTGAGGACAAACTCTCCAACAAGAGTCAACTCCTCCCTTAGTGGCTTCACTTGTGCCTTTGCTTCCTCATCTCTTTTCACATTGAATCATCTTACTCCTACTTAGTGCCCTATGTGATCTAATGGGAGTGGACCTCAGCTGCTGTTATACAATATCCAACATTTCTATCAGTGTTACAGGATAGTTGTAGAAAATAATTGCTGTTATGGATGCACCAATACCATTTTTTTCAGTGGTGATACCGATTCTGACTCCTAAACATTAACTATGGGCCGACACCAAATACTGATCCAATACATTACTTTTACTGATCAGTATAGACTTTTTTTCACTAGAGTGAGCTAACATACTTCTATGTGCCAAAAATGCAGACAATGAAGTCGCTTTGTTTAGATTTCTGGCAGGTGACAGGTTTACGGTATCGCATTTTAGTACTGGGAAATCCTCAGATACCAATACCCTGTTTTAGCCTGGGATTGGCCTGATAATTCAATACCAGTATCTGTACTGGTGCATCCCCAATGGGTGCATTTATCTTCTTCTTTTTCTCTAGAAGTGTTCTCTCTGTATTTCAGTGCAGATGACCATTTTACTGGCCCCATGGACACCAATGTGGTGATCAGGCATGACGGACAGATAATGTGGGACTCCCCGGCTATTACCAAGAGCTCCTGCAAAGTGGACGTGTCATTCTTCCCCTTTGACGCCCAGCAGTGTCGGTTTACCTATGGGTCCTGGACCTACAACGGAAACCAGTTGGACATCCTGAACGCCATGGACAGCGCCGACCTGGCTGACCTAGTGGAGAATGTTGAATGGGAGGTGCTGGGCATGCCTGCTAAAAAGAATATCATTCTGTATGGCTGTTGTGCCGACCCTTACCCCGACGTCACCTTCACTCTGAAACTGAAGAGGAGGGCTTCCTTCTATGTCTTTAACCTGCTCATCCCATGTGTGATGATCTCCTTCCTGGCCCCGCTGGGATTCTACCTGCCTGCTGACTCGGGGGAGAAGGTGTCTCTGGGTGTCACTGTGATGCTGGCCCTCACCGTCTTTCAGCTGTTGGTCGCAGAAATCATGCCCCCCTCTGAGAATGTGCCACTTATTGGTAAGGCCATTAAAACGTTTTGTTCTAAATGTGAATATGGAGAAAGAATACATTGCAGTTTCCGTTGTCTCGATTTCTATTTGATTTTCATTTCCTTTTTTTCCCACAGGGAAGTATTACATTGCTACCATGACCATGATAACAGCCTCTACTGCCCTAACAATCTTCATTATGAACATTCACCACTGTGGCCCAGATGCCAAGCCTGTGCCTAAGTGGGCCAAGACAGTCATTCTGCAGTATCTGGCTAGAATGTGCTTTGTTTATGAAGTAGGGGAGAACTGCTTGTCACCACATCCAGAGAGACAGGAGCCTACCCCTGTGACAAATACCACCTGCACCATGAATGGACAAGCTGGCCCTGGCAGAGACGACTATGTACCGAAGGTGGAGAGAGGACAAGAGGGGGTGGGCTCCAAGATGCCAGAGGCAAGAGAGGACTTGGAGCAGATGAAGAGTCCATCGGGCTCAATGGGGAAGAACCCTACCAACCACTACAGCGCCTGGAAGAATGGCGTCTTCATGAGCATGGACGGTGGGGGGGACACAGTGGGTGCTCCAATGAGGTGCAGGAAGGGCGGTGTGAGTGATGGTGAGAGTAAAGGGAGAGAGGCTTCCTGCAAGACCCAGTGCCAGGAGCAGCAGCAGCTCCTGAGGAATATTGAATATATTGCCAACTGTTACAGGGATCAAAGGGCAACGCAGAAAAGGACTGGGGAGTGGAAGAAGGTAGCCAAGGTCTTAGATCGCTTCTTCATGTGGATATTTTTCATTATGGTGTTTCTCATGAGTCTCCTCATCATGGGTAAAGCCATCTAGCTGAAGAACTCTTAAAATAAGTCATGCCAATGGACCTATCTCAAACTCCGCCCTCTTTTCTTGATCCTCCAATCACAACTGTTGCTCAGAAAGCGAGTCAGAGGAAAGCAACAGTTGTGATTGGAGGATTAAGAAAAGAGGGAGGAGTTTGAGATAGGTCAATAGTGAAAGTAACATTGTAAAGTATGGTTACTCTATTTCCAAGCTGCTGCTTACCCTGAAGAGGATTCACTTAATACTGTACCATATGTAAATGAGTAAAAATGAATGCATTTTTTTAGTGTTCATACTGCCCAATTTGAATTTATTTATTGTGAAATGACAGTGTTGGTTGAGGTATCACATAGGCTTATATTGTTTATTATGATATCACATTTCAATGAAGTGCATCGCAGACAGTATTTGTAAAATTATATCACCTAGCACTGTAAAGAGATACTTTCTATTTTTTTCAAAATGTTCACAGAGAGCACACCACACTAAATGTATAATGTGTATATTATAATGTGTTCATTGTAAATCTAAAGAAAGAAGTTTATTGTTTATAGTAATGGTACTGGAAGTTTAAATATTTTATTGCCACTTATGTGGCTTGACACATAAATAAATCATTCATTCATTCATTCATTCATTCACTCATTCTATAAAAACAGCTCATTCACAGAAATATACTGTACATTTGTCAGATCATGCATCATGTAGAATAGTAGACATACAGAGTAAGGAGTTGAACACAGTAAGTAATTACCTGCTTTACAGGTTCAGAAGTTTGATAACAATGGTAAATTATTTAGTGGGCGACGCCCCCTCCCCCCATGAGACAATCTCTTGTAATTGTCTACTTCTGAGTTTTGACTTCCATTCCCCATTGATCTGACTTTGTTAATTACTTCTGCTCAGACACAGCAAATCTCTTGACACATGAATAAACTTGTACAGCCTCAGTTAGTGATACGAGTCATCCAGTGATGTGTTTTCCAAAATATCAGTACACTGCTACCTGTTATCAGGTTCAACCCTTTATTTCCTTATGTCTGAAACTATATATGAGGGGATTCACAAAAGGAGTCAATAAACACCAATATATGACAAAGATGATACATATATTCAACTCTGGCATTGATATAGACATAATGTGTAAAATAAACTGTGACAACAACATACCTGTGAGTAGCAGGTAGAGAAGACTTCCAGGCTCTCAGAGACTGCACTTTGATCAAAGGATCACAGTGAAGGGAAAATAACTCACACATGCAACAGCACAATCTATTAAGGATGTTGTGTCCCACCAGGACAGTGAAACAAAACCAAACATTATTTTATTACCACAAAAAAGCATTTGTTTACATTAGCGTGCAAAGCACAGGTAGAGTGTGTGTCCTGATGCCCATGCTGTTGTGTCCATTACAGTGCATGTGTTTCTGGTGATAATGCTTTTTGTCAGGCAGAAGATTACAGATGCAACATAACAGATCATAAGCCACGACATACAGTACAAGCCATGATTTCCAATCATTTGAAATAACAAATACACACAGTACATCTGTATGAAACACCCTGCATATGACATAATATTGTCAAACAATCATGCTGATATGAACTTGGAGAGAACACTGGTTGTGATTACACATATGTGACAGACTGCGGTGTAAGATGGACATGGCTGAGTGGAGCTTTGGCAGTGAATATTATGAGGTTTATCATGGGCACCAATAGACAATGTCTGTGTAGAAGTCTTTGAGACCATGTTTGACCCCAATACAGAGAAGATTCTGTCACAAAAGTCACACCAAGGTCTTGAGTACAAGAGTGATCTATAGGGTCAAGAGAAAGAGACAAGGAATCAGAAATCTTACTATAATTAATGTACAGTATGGATTATCTGTTAAATCCCTCAGATGACCATGACTTCCTTTGCTTTGTATGTGTGTTAATCCTCAAGCTATGCACCAGATAATGAGCTCTTCTTACTAACCTGATGGAATGCATATACTTTAAAAGAATTCAAATGAAAAATGAAAACAGATCACTTTTTATTATCACTATTATTATTATTATTATTATTATTATTATTATTATTATTATTATTATTATTATTATTATTATTAGGATTTAAACGGTTGTAAGAAAATTTTTAGACGTGAAGCACTTCTGTCACTAACATTCACTCGCTCGCTCACTCACTCACTCACTCACTCACTCACTCTCACATGTTCACTTACCCACAGTTAACCACTCTGCCCCTATTAGTGGCACCAAGGCATGGCACTTTGTGTAAGATCAGTTCAATCTATGGGAGAATGCTTCACGACACTGTGTGTCCTTGTTTATTTACATAACACTGGCATAGATACAGTAATATGGAAATCAGTAAGTGAGGAAAGTGAACTGGAAGGAGAGATCTTTCAGGCTTTCATAAGGATCCCAGATGTTGCCGTTTAGAATTTTTCTTTTTTTCAAAAAGACGTTTGTTAGATTTCACAAGATCAGACAATCAGAATAAACTAAGGCTTCAGTTGCTGAACTTCGTGGCAAAGAAGCTTGCTTAAATAATACAATTATATGGATAAAACTGATTAGCTGGGCCATGCTCCTTGTAACAAAGATAACTGTGAAGAAAAAGAACAAGTGGCTTGCCATTTTTCATTCAAAATTGACAGACCTCTAAGGCTAATATATCCCTGTATAGATACTGTGTACATGCACAAGTGGAAGCACAAACGCAGCAAGCTAGCAACATCCTTGTAGGTACTTGAGAATAACAACTCTTGGTACAGACCGTGGGGGTCACGTGATAGTTGTAAGAACGAATTTTGCCTATGGTCTCTACGATAGGGAGTTTCTCATGGTAGCTGGGTTTATATGGTTCCACTTATTCAATTGGTCCTCATTTGACAGGAGCAGAATTAAGCTTAATTAAATTTGCATTTTAAAATTTCAGAAAAATGGGAAAATAGTCATGGGTACAAGACTGTGTACTTTTTGGCGCCAAATGCATAAGTACTACAATTTCCATTGTGCACTTCAAGCCCAATCTTGAGCAAACGCTGCGTAGCTGAGAGGACGTTACGAAAACAAAATAGTCAAAAGAACAGAGTACAGTATTGGAATTATATATATACTCATGATTACCTGACTCAGACTGTTTTTCAACACCTTATGTTTTGTGTTTTGGATGTGAATGTTCATAGCATTGAATAGAAACAAAGATGGCGGTGAATGGCATGATACCAGACGAGAATGACAGGGGATACCAACTTCGGAGTAGTTGTGATTGGTACTTGTGATTGGTCGAATATTGGTGAGGCTTATGGGTATTGTAGTATTTACCATGGAAACAACTAAAGATTATGATATAAAACACCCTCCGCTCACCAGCATCATGCACGTGACCACGTTAATACCAGAGATCAGAAGAAGCAAGACATTTGTCTCGCCGGCTTCTTCCATCAGCAGCCTGCGGGAAATATGCAGACCTGGGAGCTCTGAAATTGCGGGACATGAAATTGCTCATACCAGTGAAAGTACATGAGGCTAATTTGATTGAGCAACAGCTGTGCAATGTTTAGGGTATTATTACATTAGAAACATTTTGACATTGTAACTCGGAATGTAATGTAATGCAATTTTATGTAATTCCAAGACTGTTTAGGGATCACAGTATTCAGAAATAGGCAAATAAATCATAAAAATAGGCGGAAATAACATATTTGTACAGCATGCAAAGATTGCATGGTTTTGGCCAGCATAAATTGGGCATGGCTGTAAAGGTGAGCAGCATTGAGCCCATTGTCATCCAAATACCTTGAGGTGAAAGGTCAAGGGACCCCTTTGAAAATGGCTATGCCAATTCTACACTTCAAATTTGTGCTTAACTTTGACGCAATATAGCCCCTTTACCGGTGAGCTAGCATGACATGGTTGGTATCTACAGATTCCTCAAAGATTCTAATATTTTAATATGATACCAGTATCTTCACTCTAGCTTGAGCCCACTACAGCCTCTGAAAGACAGTAATGTCAGCCATCTCACCGGTAGGATGGTGGGTCAGAGAGGGTAAAGGTCCAGCCTTCATGTACATTCTGAAAGTTTGATCTGTTGATGGAAAACATGCTATTTTGAACTTTCTTACCCCATCATAAATCAAAATATATGTCTGTTTTACTCCAACATTACCAACATAAACAAACCTATTGCTATTACAGACCCAAAACACAGCAAATACAGTTTAAAACTCACATTTATCTGTTAGTCATTGTACTATTGTATGAATTAACTAGAGCAGTGGTTTTCAACCTTATCGTGTCAAGGACCCCTGAATTGATACACATCAGGCCGTGGACCGCCATTTGATAAGATGTTGTCATCTCAGGGACCCCCATCTGAGAATATTTAATGATTCCATAACTGTCTATACCTTTGGTGGACAGATGAAGAGAGTGAAACCTATGAACAGAATAATCATTCTTATACATTCTCTCATTGGGCTAACTTATAGTCAATGAAATAATAGTGAATTTAAAATGTTCCCCATTTTTCTGGGGACCCCCTGGAACCCCCTCAAGGACCCCTGGGGGGTCCCCGGACCCCATGTTGAGAACCATTGAACTAGAGAAAGAAAACATGCCTCAATTCCTTTTTCGTTCTTTTGCCTTGATTACATTTTTTTATTATTACGTAGTCTAATGGATTTTGAGTGTATTTCATGGCCCCTAAGGTCAAGAAACCAGCATGCATGTCTGCATTAGAGAGGCAATGAACAATCTGATTTCAAGGTGAATAACACTGATGCATTTTAGATTAGTTTTGAGCATTTCTGCTTTATTGGACAGTAACATATTTAGTGGAAACAGAAAAGAAAGGGCAGGAAATGTAAGGTGTGAAAGAGTGAGGAGTGAATCATGAGTTGGACTCAATCCCATAATGTCAGAAGTACATGGTATGTGCCCTAGTCTGTTGATCCTCACAGAGTACCAGGAATGAAAATACCAGGTGTATATGAAATTGATATATTTCATTCAATCTGAATGTGAGAATAAGATAGGAGGTGTATCATCTGTACACAACATATCACCTCTACCCCCACATGTTGTGAGAAGGAGCATACTGTATGTCTTTGAATTAAATAACTGAGAAAAACAAAAGCAAAAGAAACATGCCGCAATATGCAAAAACACAGAGGGTCCTCTTTCAGTGCACTTTCTAAATCTACAATGGAAGACAAGGAGACAATGTTTTATACATTTTCATTTCATTTTCATTCATTTATACATCATCAGTTAAGCAAACATGATGCATCTTTTCTTATTGCATCACAGATTAGCATTTCAACATTATTCCTAAAGTTTCAGAATTATTGTGACGTGTTAAGATACCTATATGCAACCTAGTAACACAAAATAGACATTGTAAAAGGGAAAAGTGTTTTGTTTGAATTGATTTCATTCATTCATGGTACCCAGCAAAGAAAGATAATTTAAATTCATATTACAGACATGATCAAAAATGATAATTACTGCTCACTTTATGCAGTTACATTACTTACATAACTTCAACTGTTTCAGTAAATGGTGGTTAGTTCCGGGAAAATGTATGTATGTTTAATTCTGTTGTTGTTGTTGTTGTTGTTGTTGTTGTTGTTATAATAACTCCATCATATTTTGAACTCGTTGAGCTCATCCTGCTCAGGACTTAGCCGTTCCAAAGACCATAGTTCTATGCTGCCCCATGCCTCTGGAACCAGCTCCCCCCTAACATCAGAGCAGTGGACAGTCTGGACTCTTTTAAATCCCTCCTTGAAACTCACCATTTTAGACAGGCCTACAATCTTTAATCTATTGCACGAGTGTCACTTTGTTTCTGACTGCATATATTGAACTGTCCTGTTTTAATATGGGCTTGTTTTTAATTTACGTTGTTTTCAATTTACTGCAAAGTGCTTTGAGTACGCGCTATACAAATAAAATAAATCAATAAGTGAAATATCTATTGAGTGTTGTGAACTACATGATGATCAAAGCTAAAACAGGAACAGAGCACTGAGCAAGGATCTTTATGTTATACCAGCACCAAGACACAAGAGGGCTGTAAAGAGACATGGAGTGCCATCCCACTGTAGCTTGACAAATCATTCTGAATGCATCTCATTGCCTTTTGTGACTAATTACTGCACATGGTAATATGACATGACGTGACAAATGCCTCCCAAGTTGTCGTATTGTACCCCAAGAGAAAGTCTGGTCTGATGGAGGTCCAGTGTAAACAGGTGGTGGCAAGGATGTGAACCCTCTGCAAATAACAATCATCATATTACTGTTGGAGCTGATTCCCATTAAGTTCAGGGTTACAATTATCCTGGCAAATTAGCACTTACAAATGACCCATTATCAACATGAAGTATGGTGGTGTAGTATGATGGTAATAGGTTGCTTTGCTTGCTCACAACCTGGACATTGAGTAGCAAGCTCAAGTAAATGCTAGGACTGAGTAACTTGTTTCTTTATTATTTGCAAAATCTTATCTCGTAATGACTTTGTTTGCATCCCGTAGATTACTGGATTCAAATTTGCAGGAACAACATGAAATAAGATGTACGCAATCTTTCTTAAATCTGGGTAATTTGGGAAGCGATGCAGTATGATGGTTAAGAACCCAGACCAGAGCATAATAAGATAAAGAACAAGGTGACTGGCACAGGTTTGCAATGCTCTGTTATTCAATTCTTTGTTTTTCTTGGTCCAGCAGATAACAGCTATCCTAAAATAGGTGACAGCTATGCTTCCCATGGAGGACGAAAATAGCAGCACAGTGAAAAAGAGTCCATAGATATTGTTGATTGACACATCATCACACGACAGCTTGAACAGTGACGCATTGTCGCAGTACGCATTTTGGACAACCGACCTACAACGGGATAACCTGACAGTGAGTCCTATCAGAATAGATACCAGGATTACCGAGGCTCCCCACGCCGACACAGAAAGTGCAATCACAGTTCTGGTGGTCATAATTGACCCATATCTCAGCGGGTGACAGATGGCTACGTATCTGTCGACAGCCATGATGATAAGTATCATATGCGAGGCTGATCCAAATGTGTGGCTGTAGAATGCCTGGGCAACACACTGGTGGTATGTGATAAACCTCTCTGTTGAAACGATGTCTGTCATCAGCCGAGGCAGTAAGACGGTGTTGCCGATCAGATCGTTAACCGACAGATTACAAAAAAGCATGTACATGGGCTGGTGCAAACTCCTCTCGGTGATGATGAGCACAAGTACTCCGATGTTGGAGATGAGGAGAGTGAAATAGACAAACAGTATCAGGAAAAACAGTGGATAAATGAATTTTGGAGAGATGTCAAAGCCCTGCATTTGTAGGACATCGCTTGGAATTGTAATGTTGCCATCCATTCTGGTTTAATGAGAAGGTAACCTGTGAAAGACAACATGTCAAAACTAAAGGTAATGGCAGAGAGTAACAAAGGGGGGAAAGTAAGTGTTGATAAAAAGCAATTTGTTTTATCCATGTCACCCCTTTTTAACAGTACCACATAGTGGGGGAAAAAGTGCTAAATAGAAGAAATGTTGTAAGCTACATAAGTTTTCTTTTGATCTACACCATGGACTGTTTAATTTTTGCCCCTATGCAATATACATTTTGTAACACAAAAGAAAAGATTTGAATCTGGAGTTCTTGATGTAGCCTAGTGTATAAACAACATTAGTATTGTTGTGTCCTTCTCCTAGTGCTACCAGTAATACTTGAATCATCTGAGCACAATTATTTTCTGTCATGGTAGGTATAATTATATTTAAAAAGTAAAATTAATATCATAAAGATGCATACTTGTTGTCTAGCCTCAAATCCGTCTGCAGTCTATACCCTTGTTACAGATTTAAATAAACCGTACCACACCAATGATGATGACCTGTACATTACAAATGATTAGCAAAACTTAAAACCAAACATAATGATACCAGTCAGTGTAGTTACCAGAGCATGTATGTTCCAGGTGATAACGTTACCTTGTCTGTGATGGTGGTAATGCAGACTAAGGAACTATACCTAACCCCTTTTTATATAGCTTAATGCTTGACACCTTTCATCATCATGCAAAATATCATGAGGTCAAAACATGACACATGTACTGCTATAGCTAACCATCCCTAAAGCTTACCTGATTAACACAGAAATGTATTTGGTGAGAAAAATCAGGGGTTATTCAAGCGGTGCTTCAAATCGTTTTGGGGAACCTTGAAAGACCTTAAAGAACCCTATGGGACAGTGTGTGGATTGGCACCCAAAGTTGGGTTGTAGGAAGATCAATTGTCAGTATTCACATGTTAACTACAGTATGGCAATTCATTTGAAAACTTTAAAGGGATAGTTCAGATTTTTTTTTAACCCTAGTCCTATTTCTTACTTACCAATGATGATGTTGATAGAGTCTGTACTCTTCACAATCCATGCTGTTCCTCATACTAGCTCTGGTTATTTAGCCACAAACCAATGCAAAGTCAATGGGGACAAGTCCCTGTCTGTACAAGTTGACTTTGCATTGGTTTGTGGATGAGCTGGATTGTGCGGAGAAAGGAATCATAACTGGTAAGTAAGAAATAGGGTAAAAATAAATCTGAACTATCCCTTTAAAGTTTTCAAACTATCCCTTTAATGCATTTAAAAATTAACACAAAGTAATCACATGACCCCTTTTGACCTCAGCTGGCTCCCATAACATCAGAAACAAACCACGGAGGGAAGTGTGTTTACCTTCCTGATCCCTCTGACATGCAAACCAGGAGAATGATGAGTGACCGTGCATCCTCTCATCTGCTGAACTGCAGCTTTCATTATAAAAAGTTTCTGAATGGACCTTTGGATTGAAATCAAGTTTTATACATGTTGCAGTGATGAACGGACTGAAATAAAAAGTTTTAAGTGCAGTTTAAGTAAATTTTTTCTATCACAAAATCTCCATTTTTGACCACCATGTTGTGTTGTCAGTAATTTACCGATGACTTCAAATATGAAAGAAAAATGATAATATGTATGACAGATGGGTACATATGACCCAGTCAAAGAGTCTTGTTAGTCTTGGTGGTGTAATGCAGACAGTATAATGAATTAATAGAGACAATTATTATTGTAAATAAATGCATTAACAGAGTGCATTATTGCATAAAAAAATGGAATTGGAGCTAAAACCTAAACCCTTTCATCCATTCCAATCAACATCTAATGATGCCCAGATTGATGTGATGTGTTCAGCCAATGACAATGCAGATATTGCAATGATTGACCCGCCTCGTGAAATTAGTCAAATATTCCTAAACTCTTCATTAATTACTTCAGGGTAATTAATGTTGTCAATATTATTTTTCATTTTGATTACCAGAAGTTAATCTAAGTTAGTTTTGTGTTTATAGGAATTGCATATTTTATGTTCTGAATTATGCACTTATGCTGCTATGCTATCTAGCTTAACTTTAGTATAACACTAACTAAACTAAACTCAAGTGCCACTGCAATTCAGTCACACCACATTTTGATTTGTAGAGCTGCCTCATGTTGGCACTGGGCACGGCCATCTTGTTGCTGTCCATGCCTGTTGCTGGATAAAGGGATTCGGTGAGAATCATACTTTAATTTCACCTTGAATTATGTTTTCATCTCACATTGAAATGTGGTTGCATTTGACTGATTGTTGAATGGAAATATTTTATTTTGAATATGGTTTTTATTTTATGTTTTAGATTTGTATTATTATTTTGTGATTTATCTGTATTATGCAAAGAGCTTAATGGTTATATAAAATGTTTGACACTGAATGCTATTTCTCTGCCCATGTCTATTTGCAGGTCAAGTTTTTTTCTTTCTTTGCTTTAACTTTTTACATAGATGGTGAGCTTCCCCACCCGAATGTGCA
>OMKL01044859.1:0-10949 GCA_900302295.1 Parasudis fraserbrunneri
GTGTGTGTGTGTCTGAAAGTGTGTGTGTATTTATGCCAATTGGTAAAAAGGGTGTGTGGTAAATGACAATGTGAGTGGCCTATCGCAAAAAGGTGCATAACTTCCAAATGGAGTCACATACTTGCACAACATTTTGTGGAAAGGTTGGCTCATGAGTAAAAGGACAGCTGGTTAACTGCTCATGCCAATTGGAAAAAAGGAGGTGTGGCAGTGGGAGTGGCCTATAACAAAAATGGATCATAACTTCTAAACGGATTCATGTAAAATGGCAAAACTTTGTGGAAAGCTTGATCATGGGGTAAAGACACACACGGACATACACATTCACTGTTTTACCACGCCCCCTTTCATAACTCATGAACCATTTGTCATAGACACTTGTGGGAGGCACATTCTCCATTGTGTGCAGCTTGTGTGCAGATTGCAGCTTTAGGATGAATCATGTGCTTGTTTTTTGTTTGTTTGATTTTCACTTTACCCTTCAGGGCTTCTGGTAATTTGACTATTTCATTTTCACACAGGATGCTCATGTGGACTGTGGCAGCACAATGACAAAGTGAGTCTATGTATACAGACACATAGTGCAAAAAATTAGTGTTTGTATGGTCAGGATAGCCTTGTCTCAAAGTCAATACTGTACACTGAATCTGGCTTACTTGCTTATTTAGTCTTTGTAGTCATATATTTTAGACTTGACTTGACTCATGGGGAAATTACTTATTATTATTATTATTATTATTATTATTATTATTATTATTATTATTATTATTATTAACATTATTCACAGGGTTTCAGGTGCACGAAGAATGACATTCACAATGGCTTAAGTTAATCTGAATTTGCGGACTGTAATGTTGATTTGTACATGCCTTCATTTACATTGTTCTCCGCATTTGTATACATTCACAGAGTCTACAATTAGATTGCTAAACATATTTATTATACATGCAATCAATAGAATTATTTCATCTTATGTCATCAACAATTAAAACAAACTGATTTAGAGGCACGATGAGCCAAATGTAAGCCTAGAATATAACGTACTTCTTGAATAGCAAGTATGTTTGTAAACAAAATTGTGGGCTCTGTTACTGTAAACAACAACAGTGAAACAGCAACTTTTTTGAAACGGGTAGCTTTGTAGCTTCAGTGTTCCAGCCAGGGATCCAGTTTTCCTCTGAGGACAGTTTGTTTAATCAGTTATGAAAATATATAGTCACATTTTTTCACTTCTCTAGGTTTCAAATTTTTCTCCCAAAACTATAGTTAGCATCTTTAAAAGAAGAACCTTCCAATGCCCTGACTGATGCATTTTCATCGTGATTCAAATTGTTGTATTTGTTCTGTTTGTTTCTAGTCTCCAGCGCTGCAATGTGATTGTGAGTTTTGTCCAAGTCATGCCTATCTGTGCTGTCAGGACTTCATTACTGAACATGTTCCAAAATGAGACGGGCATTGAGTATGATGGACAAGTAAGCCAAGCAGGTGAGTGCTATAGCTCGGAGGTCCATGAGGGGGTTCCAGGGGCTCCCATGACCTTTCCTCTAGCACCACCATCAGGCCAAACTTTCATATTCTACTTGTGAACGTGATAACTCCAATAGCTTTCATTCTAATATTTTAAAATTTGCAGTGTGCATCCATGACTCCTAGAGGATGAACTTTTTTTTATTTTGGTGACGCCATGACATTTCCTCTAGCGCCATCATCAGGCCTAACTTAACATTTTACAATTGGTGTATCTCGATCAGCTATAACTCGAATCTTTTCAAAACTGCACATTCAGACCCCAAGAAGACAATGCTGATTTATTTTGCACATTATGTCACACACACATATCCCATAACAGTTTTGCACACATTCATTTAGTTTGACGGTTATTGAGAGTTAGTGAGTTTAAATATGTCTCCTCCAGTGATGTCATCGGAAGACACTGTCATGATGTAGATGAAACAAGGACATATAGTGCCATAGAACTCACTTACTCTAAGTCTGGCTTCATAGCCAGCTCTCTAAGAGCTAGGTGGCTTGCTAGCTGGCTGGGTCTAGCTGTTGTCGTGATATGAAGCAGGTGCCTGTGGGCCACCAGTAGGGGGCAGAGTAGCAAACCATGAGTGAGTGAGTGAATTATGGAATGACTGAGTGAGTTAGTGACATTGCAAGATGCCAAAATTTGCTTTTACATTTTGAGTTTTTCCACATGACCGCAGGCATATATCCAATGCCAATTCTTACAGTGAATAAAATCTTGCATGTCATTTTTGTGCTTCATTTTTTGTCACACAGCAATCTGTGGGGGTCCCGGCGTCAGTGAAGATCCACTAATATCAAACTTCACATGGGTCTCCTTAAGCCTGAAGCCTTCATTGTTCTGTATGGTGAACATGATTGGCCTTCTCCCATGGTTTGTATACCTTCTGTAGCCTCGTACCCACTTATGCTTTCAAATGTATTGAGAGCCATTTTGGGTTCCTTAAAAATTCTGAAATCCACAATTCCTCGGGTTATGAAAATATTACTTTTAACTGCCTCGTACCTGTTTTTGGAAATGTTTTGAAAACCATTGAAGGGTTTTAGCTGCAGGCTTGTACAGTAGGGGTGTAAAGATTAGGGCGAAAAATCTTAAATGCCAGCTATTGGTTTATTTTACTAAGAGAGCTAATACTGACCTAATACTGAATACTATCGGAATATTCATGTGCATGTAACACTCTAAACATACACGTCAGTAATTTATCATAACTACCTATTATACAGTATTATATGGTACTGTCTAGATCCCATCGCCTGGAATGACGTTTTGATGGGGGTCATAATTTTTTAGCCAGACTGCAAAGTCATTACTTGTCATCACCTAAAAAGTCTTTTAGAAACCTAACCCTTACCTATACCAGTCTAATTTTGACTTCTTGCTATTACCAGAGATTGCCCATCTTTAACTAGTTTTGTTGATATAAGCTTACCTTAGCTTACCTGTGCGAATTTGAATGGCTTGTAGTAGAGTAACGTTAGTGCAAATATATGACCCAGTGGTTTTCACAAGGGTAAATTACCAATGCCTACTAGCAACTTTCAAGTTTCATGGAGTATATTTTCACCCCTTTTTGACATCAGTGGCAGTGTGTAAGGTAGGCTGAAATGTACCAAAACATACACTTTATACACACACATATGCACACAAAATGTGTTTAAGACAGGAGCAATCTCTGGTAATCATTGGTAATGGCCCTTTAACCCTTACCTCAACCACTCCCAATACCTACAAATTAAATATGTAAAATATTTCAAAATGTCCTTCTGATGCGATCTAGACACGACCTCATCATGTCAAGATTTCTACTTTTATGTTTCCTGAAGATGATGTCCCTTTCTCTCACCAGCCAAAAAGGAACAAGTGTGTGTGTGGTTTTGGACCACCAGTGTAATGTGGTTCCAGTGCCTGCCGCCACTACATCCAGCCCAACCGCCAGTACCACTCTGACGACAAATGTAACAACAGTAACAACAACCTCTCAACTGTTTAACACCACTGTACCAGTGAACACCACCTCCTCCGCTCACAACACAACTTCATCCCAAGGTATCATTGGTTGATACACGTCCCATAATTCTTTGGGTGGATTTTCATGCGGTTTTGTCGAGAAAGGAAACGCCAAATACGTTCTTCGCTTGGTTGAGATAGATTGGACACTCCATACATGGTCCATCATCAAGCACAGCGATGCTTCATATCTAAAAAATAACTTCAGTCAAAAATACATTCAACAACGATGACACTTGATTTCTCATCTGCTATTCATCTGAATTCCCAATGTATCTCTTCCATATTAGATGATCCTGCAAGTGCCATGCGTTTGTTTCCATTGAAAAGGTTCTATTATCATGCTTAACCTTTCCCTGTTTTCAACTCCTAGCCTCAACCCCACCGAATGCAACGACTATAGCAACCCACACCACCACAGTCACCGCTAAAGTCCCGGGGACAGCACCACCCAATACAACCACAACAACCATCCAAACGACATCGGCCACAACTCTTCCCACAGCACACACAGCCAGAACCGCAACAATTATCCCACCAGTGGAAACAACTGCTGCTCCAATGAGTTCTGTGGCCAGCACCATAGGTATGCTAACCTCCCAACTATGCTAATGGACTGTCTTGTGTTTTATTCAACATTTGGTTATCACAAACACATGTTTTAAGAGTGATTCTTGCACTTAAACACACATAGCATCATATATAATATACATTTTGTGGATGTTTTTATTTAAAATGCCTAACAGTACTATGAATGCATACCTTTTTAGTACAGGTGGCCCCAATAGAAATAGAACCCCTGACAGTGAGTCAGAATTACTGTATAATATGGACAGTAAAAGAGTGGTATAGTATAAGTATAATGTCCCTAGTATAATTTTATTATTTATCTCAGGACCACTGATTTCGACAGCAGAGAGCAGTCAGGAGCAGCAAGCCAACCAGCTACTGGAGCTGACTAGGGACGTCTCCAGGCTCAACTCCTCCCAGGTGGATCAGATTGTTTCCCAGCTGGAGGCCCTTCTGGCGGGGCCCACAGTGAGCCTGGCTCTGGGGAACACCTCTATTCAGATCGTCAGCAACCTGCAGGGAGCTTCCCCGGACGCACTGGCCACCTCCTCCAACAGGTTAGCTCAGGACTTCTCAGTTTCTTCTGTTTTGCCTTGATGATATATATCCCATATGAAAATGAACTATAATAAAACTAAAAGAATGCACTCGGTTGAGCGCAGATCTCCACCAGGTGGCTCGCCGGGGCCATGTAGGAATAGCTGGTGCGGGCAACCTATACAATGTAAAAAGAAAAAAAAAGGTTAGCACATGTCTATTTTTAGCCGCAACGCTTTCACTGTCAAGCCCTGCGGCTACATTAATGTCATACTCTTATATATTATTATAATCTGGTCTATATCAATTTGGCCCCATCAAGTCCTCATTTTATCAACAAAACTTGTTACATATTTTTGCCCAAAGTAGGTAATAAAATGACTGTTAATTATTTTTCCAACATGTCTTTCTTTGCCCCCACAAAATTGATTATCGATAAGAGTATCGAAAAGCAGTATCGGTATCGATAAGCAGTATCAGTATCAATATCAGTATCGATAATATCCTAACAATATCCATCCCTACTGACTGCTCTTGTCTAGTTGGCTCCTCCTATCCTTTGGCTCTTTATTACCTGTCCATAGTTAAAATCATAAATAATTGTGTGTGGGCCCAATGTTGAGAAAAATGTATATATGTTATGTCTTGGGTTGTATGTGATTTCTGCATTGTACCCTATGTGATTGCCTTTGTGAATGAGTGCCATGTAATTATGTGTAACAGAATGGCTTATGATTGAAAACAATATTTCATTTGTCCCATTTGTGGCCCAGGATCAGAGGGATTGTTGATACGGTGGGCTTGAAGCTGGTGGTCAGAGGAGAGGCGGAGACCATACTGTCCCCAGTTCTGGCCCTGTCTGTCAAAAGAGTGGATGGCTCTAACTTTCAGCAAACCATTTTCTCTATCTCAGACCCCAGCAATGTACAGGTATGAGATTATTAAAAACAAAAAAGTGATTGGGCAGTCCACTCCACTTTTTTCTATATTGAAACAGTAGACTGAGAAGGGGACAGAATAGTAAACTAATCCATTCTAATTTATTAGGCACAGAAACAGTTCGAGAGGGACACAAAGTAATTCACAGATTTGTTATATTCTGTTAGGCCAACATTTGGACTGAGAGAGAGAGAGTTGTTAACTACTCTATTCTATTTAATTCTATTAGGCCAGTCTTTGGGTTGAGAGATAGACATAATAGGGCTTAGAGATACTGATTGGTTAAGTATTCTCTTTAATTACATTATGCTCTGCCAGTATTTGGGCTGAGGGGAGACGGAATAGTTAATTCTTCAATTCTATGTGATTCTATCATAATCTATTTAGCCAGTATTTTGGCTGAGAGTGAGGCAGAGTTGTTAACTATTCTAATTCTGTTCTACAGTATGTGGGCTGAAGCAGGACAAAGTAGTATGATTTAGGTTATAGTAGGATAGAAACACAAGGGAGGGTTCTGGTGGAATCTGAGCCTAGGCCAGCAGGGGGCTCTGTCTAGGTTATATCAGATACAGTCAATATAATGAGGAGGCAGAGCACTGCAGGAGTTTTAAAATGGAGAAATCCATAACACTAAAGATGGCAGCAACAATGAAACTACTGGAAAATAATTAAATGTGATGTGATCTTATATTGAGTAAAATTATTATTTACTGCGTTTTGAGGTGAAATAGGAGTTTTAAAGATGTTTAGAATGAATCACGAATTTGGTTTAATGGTTTAATTTTTGACCAAATTAACCATTCTGTATTGTCGGTAATTTAACAGTGACTTCAAATGTGAAAGAAAAACAATGATATGGAGGGCAGATCCTCAGACATTGATAACTCCCCATTCAAAGAGATAGGGGTCAAATCATGTTAGTCGCTGTTACAAGATGGCTGTCAGATGGCAGCAGAATTAACCGACTTCTCGTTAGAAACACTTTGGCTATATGCCCCTCCCAAAAAAGGACGTAATAATGATTAGTCAGTGAAACATGCATTCTAGACAAATACATGCGAAAAAAGACCTGCATTTTCTGGTGTGCTTTTACCAGTACACAGGATGTGATGTAATTATCCCTTGTGCCATAAAATACGACGAGCAGCACTTCTAGAGAGAGAGAGAGAGAGAGAGAGAGAGAGAGAGAGAGAGAGAGAGAGAGAGAGAGAGAGAGGCTGGGGCATCTCTCTGTCTCTCTCACACATACACACACCCACCTCTCTCTCACTATGCACGGCAGATCTAGCAGATTGAAGTGACAGCAAACCAGCAGCTTTCTCCAGCTTGTGTAGGAGTAGGCCCTCATAGCCAATCAGGCCTACTCTCAAGTCAAGTCATATTTATTTGTATAACCCAAAATCACATTACATGTCTCAATGGGCTTCACATGTCCACAATGGAACAACACCTCCTGGCTTAACCCCCAAAGAAGATGAGCAAAAACTCCTGTAGAAAATAAAAATAAAAAAACTTAATAGGAAAAAAAGGGAAGAAACCTTAGATGGGGAATTCAGTGAGAGATCCCCCCCAACAAGGATGGCCAGACGTGCAGTAGGTGTTGAGGTGTGCAACAATTTTTTAAAGAAAGGGAGTTATAAAAATGATAATAATCAATACAAGGAAAATTATCTAAAGGCATAACAGGTAAGCAGAGACAACAGGGCATAACAATGTCCATAGAGACGGGTCATCGACATCCAACGGGTCGCCACCCAGGGTGTTTAGGAAACACGACAAACACATGACTCCAAGAGACGGCACAGGGTGGGAAGGCAAGGCACAGGCCAGGCACACACAGCAGAGATGGCCGGTGCAGGAGGCAGACCTGGCACCTATGCAGAGCAGGACACAGCTTTCACCTTCAGGAGCAGACCTTCATGCATACATGCAGACAGACAGATAGACAGACTCCACAGCCACACATAGACCATATAGGCACACCCACCCATAGGACAACAAAGAATATATAGTTAAAATTGATGCTGATAAGCTAAGTCAGCAGTCCCCAACCCACCGGGCCACGGACCAGCAGCGGGCTGCAAAGCATTTGTTACTAATGAAAAAAAAAGAAAAAGAAAAAAATGTTATAGGCTATTTGTGCGGTAATTACATTGAACATGGCACGGTCTGTCTGTGCTGCACCTTTCATAGAGAAACATGGTAACAAGCAAGCAAAAGGATAAAGCATCGACCAGGACATCAATCCAAGAGATCCACGCAGGTCCACATGACATGGTACAGGGTGGGGCAGAGCACAAGCTCCACCGCATGAAAAGATCTGTCACCAAACAAGAAACCGAGCCCACCACCAGACACAGAAGACAACGAGCACACCCACTCACAGAAATATACCCACTCACAGAAATATACCCACTCAGAAATATACCCACTCACAGAAATATATCCACTCACAGAAACACACCCACAAGATTAGACAGTTAATCACATGCAGAAGACAATCAACCTAACTGTGTTCCCATCAGCTCTTCCCTACACTAGCAATACATAAACTAAACTTACTAAACTTTGTAAGAGGCTGAGCTTATCCCAGACCAGGCATGGCTAGGATAGGCCGTAAGAAAGAGAGAATAGATGGGTTTTAAGCTTGGATTTAAAGACTACTCTCACCATTTACAAAGTGGATCATGCACTTGACGATCAGATATTTATGAGACCTCATATCCTGCAGCTTCGTGGAGGTCGCAGGACCAGGCGGAGTGGGAGAGAGGAGACTACTGTTCCTCAGGGCTCTGTTAGGCTGCCCCCCTCCCTTACACAAGGCCTATCCTCACAGGACCAGCAGCTGGCCTCCAGGGTTCAGTTCAACTTCTACCAGAACGCCACACTATTTCAAGTCAGTACTACTCACAATATAATTCTCATTTTCAGTCAAAGCAGTATTTTCATGCTATTGTGTGAAAAACCTTTGGTGGTTATCCAAATTTTACTTGCATTAAAGGTTTATATGATTGTTTTTTATGGGTTAAGAGATTGTTTGATGGGTACATTAAACCCATTTAAAACCATTGTACAATTTCTAAAATAAATGGTCATCAATGTGAAGTTCACCAAAGCTCACACAATTTGTGATGACCAGTTTTGCCTGAAATTTCTCTGCCTCTGAAGAGCAGGTGCAAAGTTACTGTGGCCTTTAGGGCCATGTTGGTGTTTACTGTCATATTGCCATGCAATGTATCATCAATGTATCCTTTCATTTTATGTTGCAGTCCTCTCCTCCTGTATTCTCTGTTGCAATGCTATCACCACATTTCTCCTGGTTGCAGCCCCTTTTTAATTTTTTTTTTAATCTAAGGATAGGTGCAGGGGACATGGGGAGAAAAAAAAATGGATTAATAAAAAGATGAATACTTTTGCGTTCCCCTGAGAAAGTATTGAAAGGGCATTGTATGGTTCAGGGTAGTTTTATTTGACTTTTTTATTGTAGCGTACCATAGATCATTGTGTATCACATACAGCCTATCATGGTTACTATTGCAACATCTCTGATCAGTTATAGACCTTTTCAAAAGTGTTCCGTTGCTATTCCGTTGCTAGGGGAACAGCTTGGCCCTAGTTTATTTCCTGTCAGCTACTGTATTAGCAACATTGCAACAGGAAATAAACAGGGGCCCATGTAGAATGTTTATGTTGTCAAGTTAGAAAAGGTCTATATAGGCCTAGGCTACTCTGCTATAAATTATATTTATTGATTGATAACAAACAAACCTAACAGCCTATCAATTTGGCGATCCAAATGTTATAGGATGTCAATACGACCAGAGGGATGTTCCCTGAGCTGATAGTGTAATTAGTCTAACAGCAGTCTATTTGGTGACACAGAGCATTCATTCTCAGTTGATTGTTGATAGATTGGATAGGACCTTCTCATGCTAAAAAGATTGCTAAAATTAGGAATTTGGAAGAAAATCCCCTACCTGAACAGATTGAATTGAAAGTACCCTGAATTGGTGAATTCAGAATAAAAACACTGAAACATTATATCATTCTATCAGTTTTAAGACTTGTATTTTCTCCATCTGAACACGGTAGGACAGAAGCCTGGGACGTGGCAGGCTGATCAGTGGTGTCCTGGGGGCCAGTGTAGCCAACCTGTCCATTACAGGCCTGCAGGAGGACGTTGAAATACGCCTGAAGAACACAGAACCCATTCCAGTGAGTCTTGCTCTACTACAACGGTACTACAACAGTTAGAAAAAAAGCCCGCTCTGTAATCGTGCCCGCGCATTCACTGAGCACGCGCTTCAAAGCCTTGTGGGGAGAGCGTCATCAACGGAATCTCGCCAGCTCAACGAGGAAATGAATGGAGCACAGAATAACAGCGAAATTAAAACTTAGAATACCGATTCAGTAACAGGCTGAGTACCCAGGGTCCAAAATTTACTTTTTGGCTTACCTGCCAAGGTGGCTGGTAGATTAAAACATTTACCAGCCAGCCAGATTTTTTACCAGCTGAAAATAATACATTGCTTTTTACTGTTGCAATTTGCTATTATTACTATTTACAAGGTGAAGAACATGTTCTTTGGTGGGTAATATTTTATACTATTACAGGGCTCCAGACTAACTTGTTCCACTAGTAGCACTGGCGCTGCCGACCAAAAATGTTAGTAGCACCAGTCACCAGCACAAACTTAGTAGCACCACTTAAATCAGCATTCAGCACAACACATTTGTATTTTTTTCCTATTTCATTATCCCCCACTTATGTATTCTATTGAAATGAACTGACAGTGCACTTCAAATGCTATCAAGAAAAATTTATTGGAAGTCCCCCATGTCATTAGGGTGCTATGATATTCCATTTCACATTTCCTGTGTGCACTTTTGCAACAGTCCCTTAGCATCCAGAAGTCTGTTTTAGCACTGTGCCATCGCAGGAGAAATCTGTCCCTGTATATTTCATGCTTCGAAGTATTACTGTGCTTTGCAATCGAGTGATTCATGATTTAACTTTGTGGTTGAATCGCCAAGCATTTGCGAACCAATAGCAGAAAGGCGGATGTAGTTATGCATGAAAATGTGGTTTTCTACGCAAGTTCAAGTCATTTGCTGTAGATTTCGCTGGCATGTGTGATATTTGTATATTTCATAGAGCTTTGAAGATGGTCACGTTTACAGGCCTCCTTACTGCTGAGTAAGGCTGGATTACTTATTCCTGCAAGCCTTAAATCAGTATAAAAGTTCTTGTCGAAAAGACTTGACTTGAGGACCTTTATTTTGAAAATCCCTGAGCGGAAGTCCAAACGATTCTGCTGCTCACTTGACTCTACCACAGAGCCACAGAAGAGAGAGAGAGAGA